>JAFMOC010000206.1:572500-647500 GCA_019802505.1 Corydoras sp. C115
GGGCTAACACACCGACCACGTTTTTTTCTATTCTACCCGACAACAGCCGAATCTGTAGCCAAATTAGCCTAAATTAATTAAAAAAAAAAGTCCTGGGGGTTGTTGGGTGAGTCGGGGAAGTTAGGGAGCTGTCGCCTTGGTTAGCCACCTTAATGTGCACTAAAAACTATGGGAAGCAACAATAGTACAGCGACCCCTCACATACAGGGACCACAAGGCCAAGCTATTCATCACGGGGTCACCGACCTCCACCCGCCAGCCAGCCCAAAATTGCCCCCATTAACTGTGAAAGGGGTAAACCGCCATGTGGCTGTGCATGTGAAACCGAGATGCTGCAGCCTTTTACCAGAATGAAATCTGCAGCCTGCGAGACAGGAAGAGCAGAAAGGCTGACAGGAAGATGAAACGAACAAAAGAGGCGGCGGAGGACGGCGGGCGGGCGGGCGGGCGGGCGGGCGGGCGTGCGTGTGCGGTTCCTAACGTTTCAGATCATTCAAAGAACCTAAACGAAGAGAAGGACGTGGACTCGGCGACGATGGACCGACTTTGTTGAGTGTGGATCTCTAAAGACGAGGGAGCATCAGTGCAGGTACCAGCAAAGCCTTTAATATCACGTTTGCCCCACCACCTTAATATCCATTCTGTTTTATGTTACTGAATGTAAAGGGGGGGAAGGAAGCATCAGGACGGAGTCAGAAGTAAAGGGACAACTCACAAAGATCTGAATGGGGATCCGAGCAGATTTGAAATATAGTAAACTGATGTTTCCTGTTCTACCTGCAACTCACCCAAATGAATACGGATGGCGCCGTAATTAAATATACCTCGGATATATGACATTTGACACAAATAGTGTGACTAATATTTTTCGGTGGGATAAAATAACCTAAAATGAGCTACTATGGAATGTTTATTGGTCCAAAAAACTATATATATAAGAAAAAAAATCCTCATTTTTATTTTTCTCTGTGACAAACTTACCGACTGAGCAAAGATCAATAGATTTAAAGGTGAAAAAACAATCCTGGTAAATGTTAAACACACCAACGTGTGTTAGTTTGATTTTTACATGAAATATAATATATATATATATATATATATATATATATATATATATATATATATATATATATATATATGTCCATCCATTATCTTCCGCTTTATCCTCAATTAGGGTTGTGCGGGGGTGGGGGGGGGTTCCCCGTGCCCATCCAGGGGTGAACGTCTCGGGCGCTGGGCAGATACACCCAGGACAGGGCGCCAATCTATCGCTGAGCACACACTCACTCACACAGAGACACTCTATATGGGGCAATTTGGAGAACTCAATTGACCTGATCCATGTTTTTGGACTGTGGGAGGAAACTGGAGAACCCGGAGGAAACCCATGCGGACATGTCAACCACTAAGCCACCATGCCGCCCCAATATGTATATATATATATAATTCTAGCTATGCTTTGCAAAGTTTTTGGTTGTTGGCACCAATAAATGATCCCCTATTTGCTCCATGATCTATTCCCTCCACTTACTATATAGTTGGACTTTTTTTTTTTTTTTTTTTTTTTTTTACAATGACCGACTGTAGTCCGTCTGCGTTCTTCATTGTTGTTAGTCCCCTGTTGGTTCTCTGTTCTCTGTTGGTCAGGAGCATCAGACACCAGGTATCATTTGGGTGGTGGATTGTTAATTGTCAGTCTGCAGTGCCACTGATGCGGTGAGGGGGTCTCAGTGTCTGCTGTAGATACATTGAAACACCTCAGTGACACTGCCGGGATAGGACTGGTGGTACTATTGAGGTCCTGGCCATTAGAGAACAGAGTACACAGTATGTCCTGTAGAACACAAACACATGGACTACAATCTGGGATTGTAAAACTACAAAGTCCATGTACAGTCTTTGAAGTCCATCCATCCATTATCCTCTATTAGGGTCGCGGGGGGGTTCCCCATGCCCATCCAGGGGAGAACGTCTTGGGCGCTGGGCAGATACACCCAGGACAGGGCGCCAATCCATCACTGGACACACTCACGCACACAGACACACTCTATATGGGGCAATTTGGAGAACTCAATTGACCTGATCCATGTTTTTGGACTGTGGGAGGAAAGCGGAGAACCCGGAGGAAACCCACGCGGACACAGGGAGGACATGGAAACTCCACCCAGATTGGGATTCAAACCAGGAATCCCCAGTGCTGAGAGGAGAACATGCCAACCACTAAGCTACCGTGCCGCCCCAATATATATATATATTATATATATATAATTATATATATATATATAATTCTTGCTATGCTTTGCAAAATTTTTGGTTGTTGGCACCAATAAATGATCCCCTACTTGCTCCATGATCTATTCCCCGAGGAAACCGGAGAACCCGGAGGAAACCCATGCAGACATGGGGAGGACATGGAAACTCCACCCATATTGGGATTCGAACCAGGAATCCCTAGCACTGAGAGGAGAACGTGCCAACCACTAAGCCACCGTGCCGCCCGTCTTTGAAGTCAATCCTGCGATTTCAAAAAGCTGAAGCTCAAACCGTACCAACACTTGATGTCCAAGTGACGCCATTTTAAAGTGACGACACCCCTCTTGGTTACTACATGGTGACATCAATGATGGTCACTGAAAACCAATTTCTTACAAATATTTAGTCCTATATCTTTGGCAATTGTTACTATAGCATGTCAGTGCGAATGCCTGGTCCTTAGTAACCGGGTGTTTGTTGCTACATGTGGTTAATGAGGTCTGAAGGGTAATGTCAGTGTTGCTCGTTTGTGCAAATGTATTCTAAACACAGTGATGGTCTTTAAAAGGATAGCGTTCATCGAAAGCCACAACCCGATTCAAGAGAAATTAATAATGGACAGAGTTTTTTTTGGCTTTGCAGGAGGGAGGGGCTTGTTACTTGAGACCCACTGGCTGTCGGAATGAGAAGTTTAGTATCCACAGGTCTGAAGGTAAGCCAGTGGTCTGTCTGGCACCAACAATCGTGCCACAGTCAGGATATAGGAGTGGGATTTCTGGGGGGGAGGGGGGGCTTAACTGAGACCCACTGGCTGTCAGACTGAGAAGTTTAGTATCCACAGACCAGTGGTCTGTCTGGCACCAACAATCGTGCCACAGTCAAGATATAGGAGTGGGATTTCTGGAGGGGGCTTGTTAATTGAGACCCACTGGCTGTCAGACTGAGAAGTTTAGTATCCACATGTCTGAAGGTAAGCCAGTGGTCTGTCTGGCACCAACAATCATGCCACAGTTAAGATATAGGAGTGGGATTTCTGGGGGGGGGGCTTGTTAATTGAGACCCACTGGCTGTCAGACTGAGAAGTTTAGTATCCACATGTCCGAAGGTAAGCCAGTGGACTGTCTGGCACCAACAATCGTGCCACAGTCAAGATATAGGAGTGGGATTTCTGTCTGGCACCAACAATCGGGCCAGAGTTAAGATATAGGAGTGGGATTTCTGGGGGGGGGGGGGGGGGCTTGTTAATTGAGACCCACTGGCTGTCAGACTGAGAAGTTTAGTATCCACATGTCCGAAGGTAAGCCAGTGGTCGGTCTGGCACCAACAATCGTGCCACAGTCAGGTTCCATGTACTATACTGGCTGCCTCTTTGTTTTATTGGTTGTTGTCACACTTACTTAATTCCCTTTAATTACACAGAGCCAGGAATAAGATGGACGGCCCCATAGTGAACGAGTGACGCAACGTAATAGCGGGACCACATCTCCAACATCACAAGCGTGTGTACGGTATATACTCTGGGATGGATAGGAATTCTCGAATTCCTTGGCAGGACGACTGCTATATGGTTCTCCAGTCGACATCTCCAAAATCAGGGACTCACAGGAAAATGGAGGGTAAAGACGCACCCACTTTGTAACAAATAACGTCGGCGTTCCGGATTCTGTACCGTAACTTGCCGTTCTTTCGCTCTCGGCAGATGCTGGCTGGTTGCGTAGGTATCAAAAGTCATTGCAGCGCTTCATGACCACCTCGCTGTTGACCGACGTGGTGAACTACATGAAAAAGTCCAATCGGCTTAGCGCCGAGGGAGCGGGGCTTATGAAGGAGGCGGGGTCCTTGGAGGCTCGAGTCCACATCCTTTTCGAGCTTCTCTATGCCATTGACCCCCAGGGATCGGTCCTCCAGGTCTACCTACAGAAAGTTCACCAGGATGAGTACAACCTGATAACGCTGCACGGTAGGCAAACGTCTAGATGTCTCCTGTCCAGTGTAAAGGGCAAAAGAGAAGACCTTTCTTAGAACCCTTGCCGCCATTCGTCTCATTCATTTCGTTATCTCTTTCCCACCACGTTCCCAGACTCCGTCGTTCAACGGCATCGGGATACCCTTCTTCGGCAAGTCCGAGAGGACGGCGAGAGCCCTACCCAAGGAGGCTCCACCACCCCTGGTCCCGCTCTTTTACTGGTCGATGGCGTGTCTGACCTGCAGCAAAGAGAGCACGATCTGATTCAGGTTTCCGTCAACAAAGGAATGGGACCTTTGCGTGGGCGTCCACTGGGACTGGATAAACTCTTCGCGCCCTTGACCAAAGTTACCTCCACCCCTCGCGTCACCCTGACCGTGGGCGTGGCCGGAGCCGGGAAGAGTCGACTGGTACGCCGATTCGTCCGCCGGTGGAGCTCCGGAAAGATATGCCCAGAGTTGAGCCTGGTCATCCCGGTGGCCTGCTGGGAGCTGAGCTATCTGGAGCGCTTGTCGCTCGAGAGACTTCTTCGTCTGATCATTCCGCACGATAATTACGACGTCATCTTGAACAGCCGTGTCTGTAAAGTGCTGTTCATCTTCGATGGACTGGAGGAATTCCGAAGTCCCTTGGACTTCTCGGAGGCGCCAGCGACCTCGGACGCTCGGCGGGAGCTCCCGGTATCGGACCTGATCACGAACATCATCAGGGGTAACCTGCTGTCGGGGGCGTCCCTCTGGCTTCTGTCCAGGCCCGGCGTTGGGGCAAAAGTACCGGCCGGATTGGTGGATCGGGTCACGGAGATCCCGCCTTTTAACCGAGCAGATATCGAGAGACATCTCGAGCAAGTCTTCGCGGATATACACGACGACTCTCGGAGACGATCTTCCCAGGCTTGGGCTCACCTGAGCTCCCAGAAACCCTTGCTCATTCTTTGTTCCGTGCCCTGCATTTGTCACATCGTTACCACGACGTTGACCCACGTCGGCGGTAGGGAGTCGGATGACCCCTCCCTTCCTCGGACTCTGACCGAGGTGTACGCCCACTACTGTTGGCCGCGACTCTCTTCCGCCGAGCCGTCCACCGCACACATCCGGAAGCTTCTGTCCAGCCTGGGCCGGTTGGCGTTTTACAGCCTGCTCCGTCGGCGGACCACATTCGTCGACACGGAGCTACGGACGTACGGCGTGGACATACCGCCGCAACCGGGGACCCTTCTACACAGGATCCTCCACTGCGAGCAAAGCTGGTCGTCGGACAGCGTGGCGTGGAGGTTCGTGCACACCTCCGTGCAGGAATTCTTCGGCGCGTTGTTCTATTACACGTCCTCGCGCCGGGGAATGTTCGACCTGTTCTCCGAGAGCAGCGTCTCGTGGCCGAGAATCGGCTTCCAGAACCACTATCGGGCGGCGCTGCAGAAAACCGACGCCGTCCCCAACGGCGGTCTGGACTTGTTCATGCGCTTTTTGTCGGGTCTGCTGTCTTCGGCGACGGGGGCTCTGATGGGCGCCGCCCTGGGGGTGAGCCGAGAGGAACAGCTGAATCAGCGTACCGTGGCCGTGACATTGCTTCAGAATACCGTCACGGGATCGGGAGGCGACGCCGTCAGCATGCGGAGTGTGGCCACCGTCGCCTGTCTGGCCGAGCTCCAGCAGGGGGATTGGATAAGGTCCGTGGAGGAGGACCTTATCGGCTGCAGACTGAAGGGCAAGCTTAAGGGCGGAGTCTGCTCGGTTCTGGCGTACCTCCTGCAGGTGTCGGATGCTTGTGCCAGCGAGACCCACTTGTCAAGCTGTCTAGACTCCGCCTCCCTCAAGCGACTTCTCCCACAGCTTCTGTACTGCAACAATTTAAGGTAACGACACAACCACGACCTGACTTCGGAAGTCATTTAGAACGAACTTGATCGTAATTAAGGCAATTAATTTGGCAGGATGGAAAATAATCATTTGAAGGATGACGCCATGGAACTCCTAGGAAGTTTACTCAGCGCCAAAGACTGCCGGATTCAAGCCCTGAGGTACGACTTATTAATATATAAACACACACACAAGTCAAACGTCACCAGATGGCCGCTGACCATTTCACTGTGCCAACAAAAACAATAGGTACTTGGGTTCTAGGGGCCCAAAAATCTGTTGATCACTTGTTTTTAAACCCAATGATCCCATTCTAGATTAGATTAGATTAGATTAGAGTCAACTTTATGGTCATTGTGCAGAGTACAAGTACAGGGCCAATGAAATGTAGTTCGCATCTAACCAGAAGTGCCGTATATACATTATTTACATAAAGTGCATTAATAACAGCATGGAGAGGTGAAGTGTTTAAAGTTAGATACATAATATGATATAATATGAACATAATATATACATGATATATATACATAATATGAACATGATATATACATGATATATAGACATAATATGAACATGATATAATATGAACATAATATATACATGATATATACATAATATAATATGAACATAATATATACATAATATGAACATGATATAATATGAACATAATATATATATATAATATATATATATATATATATATATATATATATATATATATATATATATATATATATATATATATATATATATATATTATATATATTATATACATAATATGAATATGATATAAAGTGCAGAAGGTGTAGAGTGTCCACACGAACTTCCACGCCGATCCAAACTATAAGCAAATACAATCGCTAAGGGCCTGTTAAAATACAGGTTTCTTCATTCTGATTATTAGTAATATTATAGCATCTATTTTGACTAAGAGACGTCTTTTGTCCACCTCACCAGCATGGCAGATAATTCAATCAGCAGCAAAGGGATCAAGCCACTGAGTCGAGCTCTTCTAGTGAATCGCACCCTCACAGTACTGGAGTAAGTACTTATTTACACACACACACACACACACATATATATATATATATATATATATATATATATATATATATATATATATATATATATATATATATATTATAAACAACGAAATGCAGTTTGCATCCATCCAGAAGTGCTTTAGCAGATATATATATCTGCTAATAGTCGCTTTGGATAAAAGCGTCTGCTAAATGACTAAATGTAAATGTAAATGTAAATATACAGTATATATATATTACAAAGTGTTAATATGTTGAGTAGAATATACAAATATGAATGTACAGACTATAAACAGATTATAAATATGAAATATGCATCTATGAGCATGTACAGACTTTGAGCAGATATAATAAATATACAAGCTATGAACATTGTGTTGGTTTATGACCCCCGAATATGAATTATCTATGGTTTACAAACATTCTACATGTATGTATTCTCCTGAAAGCTGTAACCTACAGGTCAGAATGAATTGTTATAGAAGCCTATATATTATTTCCACTGTTGGGTTCCAAAGATGGGTCTTTAGCTCTGACCTGCATGACTTGTGTGATGAAATAACACAAGGCTGTTAGAATTGTATATCTTCATATGATATGGAGATGTAAACCCTGTGGAAAGGCTGTTAGAGGAGCTTCAGGACCATTATTTTTCTCCTAATTTATAATACGGTGTACTTTTCAGTCTCCACGGCAATAACATCGAAACCAAAGGGGCCAAGACGCTGGCTGAGGCACTGAGGATGAACCAGGTCATCGTGTCAATCAAGTGAGTCTCGCGTTTCAATTACAGGACAACGGCAAGAACGTCACTTACGATTTCTTCATTCAGGAACTAACCCACTAAGGCAAAATATTATCTACAAACCACCGAAAAGCCAAATCAAACATGAACTGAAACGGCTGTGAAAGGTCAGATGTACTTCAGCAGTGTGACCTAATGATCTAGTTGCAGAAACGAACCATTGGTCTTCATAATACTTTGGGGTTTTTTTTATTGGCGGATAACCAGCTGTGATTATTATCGTTTTATTGTTTATTATCCCTGGGCACACACTCACTTGCGCACACAGACACACTCTATATGGGGCAATTTGGAGAACTCGATTGACTTGATCCATGTTTTTGGACTGTGGGAGGAAACCGGAGAACCTGGAGGAAACCCACGTGGACACGGGGAGGACATGGAAACTCCACCCCAGATAGGAATTTGAACCAGGGTCCCCATGCCCATCCAGGGGAGAACGTCTCGGGCGCTGGGCAGATACACCCAGGACAGGGCGCCAATCTATTGCTGGGCACACACTCACTCACACAGACACACTCTATATGGGGCAATTTGGAGAACTCAATTGACCTGATCCATGTTTTTGGACTGTGGGAGGAAAGCGGAGAACCCGGTGGAAACCCACACGGACTAGGGGAGAACATGGAAACTCCACCCAGATGGGGATTCGAACCAGGGTTCCCCATGGTTTACTATTATATTGACTATATATACTATTGTGCTTACTATGCTGTTTTATCTTTACTACTATATTAACTATATATACTATTGTGCTTACTATGCTGCTTTATCTTTACTAATATATTTATTATATATACTATTGTGCTTACTATGCTGTTTTATCTTTACTAGTATATTAACTATATATACTATTGCGCTTACTATGCTGTTTCTTTACTAGTATATTAACTATATATACTATTGTGCTTACTTCGCTGTTTTATCTTTACTATTATACTAACTATATATACTATTGTGCTTACTATGCTGTTTTATCTTTACTAATATATTAACTATATATACACTATTGTGCTTACTATGCTGTTTATATATATATATATATATATATATATATATATATATATATATATATATATATATATATATATATATATATATATATATATTCTTATATTTTGGCTGCTGGCCTTCCCGAGAGCTACCAAAGGAAGTTTCCTTGTTTCACTACAATGACAATAAAGAATCTCATCTTAAAGGAAAAAGAAATAAGGAATTCATCTCAGTACATCGAAGCAGTTTCTGTTCACATTGCTGCACAATCTCAGTTGGTACATGTAGCCTTTAACATATTTATGTATTTGGGTCTCTCTCTGTGTGTGTGTGTGTGTGTGTGTGTGTGTGTGTGTGTGTGTGTGTGTGTGTGTGTATCTGTAGCCTACAAAGTAACCACATTCAGGATGAAGGAGCCCGTGCACTTGCAGAAGCTCTGCAATCAAACCGGAAACTCACCACGCTAAAGTACGTGTCCGATCTCGCCCTCACACTCCACATGGTCACCCCATCAGTGTCGAAGCACTTAGTTATGGAGCACGACCGTCATTTTACAGACAAAAAGCTGCAGGCTGATAACCAGACATTATTTACTGGAGGTCCATGCATAACAATTAATAAACAGGTTTATTTATTAATAAATCAGGTTTATTGGTCCCATGCGTAGATATACATGGTACAGGCAGCAGTGAAAGTCTTACCTGACATCTCCACATAAGGTTCAATGAATATAGATAAAAAAGTTCAAATGAAAGTTTTTATAAAAGTTATAAAACTAAATTATATATTAATTTATATATAATTATATATTCGCTTTATCCTCTATTAGGGTCGCGGTGGGGTTCCCCATGCCCATCCAGGGAAAACGTCTCAGGCGCTGGGCAGATAGACCCAGGACAGGGCGCCAATCCATCGCTGGGCACACACTCACTCATACAGACACACTCTATATGGGGCAATTTGGAAAACTCAGTTAACTTGATCCAAGTTTTTGGACTGTGGGAGGAAAGCGGAGAACCCGGAGGAAACCCACGCGGACACGGGGAGAACATGGAAACTCCACCCAGATGGGGATTCGAACCGGGAATCCCTAGCGCTGAGAGGAGAACATGCCAACCACTAAACCACCGTGCCGCCCTATGTACAATATATAAAATATTTTTAAAAAATATATAAAATAGGGTGGCACTAGGGATTCCCTTGGGATTCCCGGTTCGAATCCCCATCTGGGTGGAGTTTCCATGTCCTGCAAGTGTCCGCATGGGTTTCCTCCGGGTTCTCCGCTTTCCTCCCACAGTCCTGGGTGTATCTGCCCAGCGCCCGAAACGTTCTCCCCTGGATGGGCATGGGGAACCCCCCCCCCCCCCCCCACGACCCTAATAGAGGATAAAGCGGAAGATAATGAATGAATAAATGAATGAATGAATATATATATAAAAGATATAAATATAAAAAAAATAAATATAAAAGTTTTTAAATAAAAATAAAAATGTATGAAATGTATGAAAGAAGAGAAACTGTACAATTATTGCACTATAACCGATGTGCAAATAGTGCAGTGCAGGGTTAAAAGTCGTCAGTGTTATGAAGGTGTCGTGGGTGGGATTGGGTCTGTTTATTAATATTGCAGTCATCAAAACAACAGAACTGCACATTTCAACCTCCAAACCCCACAAATCACCATCTAGATAGAAAAAACGACCCCCCCCCCCCCCCGCCCTCCCCATGATGCCTTATGAAATGATATGTATACGCTTCTGTGTTTCAGCATTCAGAAGAACAGCATAGGACCGGATGGCGTGAAAAGAATTGCAGACTTGCTTAAAAAGAACCAGATACTACAAGACCTCAAGTAGGAAGTGTGCATGCGTGCATTCGTGTGCGGGAGCGCGTGTGTGTGTGTGTGTGTGTGTGTGTGTGTGTGTGTGTGTGTGTGTGTGTGTGTGTGTGACAACGTCATGCTTAACTGCATCCTGCAAGTTACAGCCCTTCAAGTCGACTCGATAGAATGCAGTAAAAAGTAAAAGGTGTTACACTGTTAAGAATCTTTAGTTCCCTAAAACCGCGGCCTGCACACGGCTTGCTGCATGAAAACACACGTTCTACGTTCCGCTAGCGCTCTGAAAGAGAGTCCAGCATCCCCAAATAATGCCATGAATTAATACAGATACATCGTATCATCCGGGCTGGCACGGTGGCTTAGTGATTAGCATGTTCTCCTCTCAGCGCTAGGGATTCCCGGTTCGAATCCCCATCTGGGTGGCGTTTCCATGTCCTCCCCGTGTCCGCGTGGGTTTCCTCCGGGTTCTCCGCTTTCCTCCCACAGTCCAAAAACATGGATCATGTCGATTGAGTTCTCCAAATTGCCCCATATAGAGTGTGTGTGTGTGAGTGAGTGTGTGTCCAGTGATGGATTGGCGTCCTGTCCTGGGTGTATCTGCCCAGCGCCCGAAACGTTCTCCCCTGGATGGACATGGGGAACCCAACCGTGACCCTAATATAGGATAAAGCGGAAGATAATGGATGGGATGGATGGGTGGTTTAGTGATTAGCATGTTCTCTTCTCAGCACTAGGGATTCCCGGTTCGAATCCCCATCTGGGTGGAGTTTCCATGTCCTCCCCGTGTCTGCGTGGGTTTCCTCCGGGTTCTCCGCTTTCCTCCCACAGTCCAAAAACATGGATCACGTCAATTGAGTTCTCCAAATTGCCCCATATAGAGTGTGTCTGTGTGAGTGAGTGATAGATTGCCCCCCTGTTCTGGGAGTATCTGCCCAGCGCCCGAGACATTCTCTCCTGGATGGACATGGGGAACCCAACCGTGACCCTAATATAGGATAAAGCGGAAGATAATGGATGGGAGGCTTAGTGATTAGCATGTTCTCTTCTCAGCAATATGGATTCCCGGTTCGAATCCCCATCTGGGTGGCGTTTCCATGTCCTCCCCGTGTCCGCGTGGGTTTCCTGCGGGTTCTCCACTTTCCTCCCACAGTCCAAAAACATGGATCATGTCAATTGAGTTCTCCAAATTGCCCCATATAGAGTGTGTCTGTGTGAGTGAGTCATAGATTGCCCCCCTGTTCTGGGAGTATCTGCCCAGCGCCCGAGACGTTCTCCCATGGATGGGCATGGGGAACCCCCCCGTGACCCTAATATAGGATAAAGCAGAAGATATGAAATATAAAAATAAAATATAAATTTAAATAGGAAACGTATTATTGCCCAATTACCGCATTACTATATGGTAAGGGTGATCATCACCTAATTGTTTTGTATTTACTATACGTTTTATAAGTGGTCAGTGTGGGGCATCTGTGTATATGGGCTTGGGGGCAGCATCACTGCTGACATAGACAATGTACCATCTCCAAGGTACCCATCAGCATATCGACGGGATGGACGTATGATCATGCAAATAGGATTTGGATGACAATCGATTGATGGATAACTTTACCCCAGGGCAATTGCTTAACTGTAATTGCTTGAAATTATTTCCTCTATCCATCCATTATCTTCCGCTTTATCCTCTGGGGGGGGGGGTTCCCCCCCCGTCTCGGGAACGTCTCGGGTGCTGGGCTGTGCAATCTATCACTGGGCACACACTCTTTCACACAGACACACACTATATGGGGCAAATTGACTTGATCCATGTTTTTGGACTGAGGGAAGAAACCAGAGAACCCGGAGGAAACCCACATGGACACGAGGAGGACATGGAAACTCCACCCAGATGGGGATTCGAACCGGGAATCCCTAGTGCTGAGAGGAGAACGTGCCAACCGCAAAATTTTATTATCCATCCATTATCTTCTGCTTCATCCTCTACTAGGGTGACAGTGGTGGTTCCCCATGCCCATCCAGGGGAGAACGTCTTGGGCGCTGGGCAGATACACCCAGGACAGGGCGCCAATCTATCACTTGGCACACACTCACTCACACAGACACACACTATATGGGGCAATTTGGAGAACTCAATTGACTTTGATCCATGTTTTTGGATTGTGGAAGGAAACCGGAGAACCCAGAGGAAACCCACACGGACACGGGGAGGACATGGAAACTCCACCCAGATGGGGATTCGAACCGGGAATCCCTAGCGCTGAGAGGCAAACATGCCAACCACTAAGCCACCGTGTCGCCCTAGAAACATTATTATCCATCCATTTTCTTCCGCTTCATCCTCTACTAAGGTGGCGGTGGTGGTTCCCCATGCCCATCCAGGGGAGAACGTCTTGGGCGCTGGGCAGATACACCCAGGACAGGGCGCCAATCTATCACTTGGCACACACTCACTGACACAGACACACTCAATATGGGGCAATTTGGAGAACTCAATTGACTTGATCCATGTTTTTGGACTGTGGGAGGAAACCGGAGAACCCGGAGGAAACCCACGCGGACACGGGGAGGACATGGAAACTCCACCCAGATGGGGATTCGAACCGGGAATCCCTAGCGCTGAGAGGAGAACGTGAACAGCACGAGGGTGAAACAATACAATAGATGATGTAACCCTCAATCCATCACGACCTGACCTTCCAAACTGACGGCTCCACAATCTCCCCAACCGGTTCACTCTAGAACCTCGGTTTCACAATAGCCTCCCACCTTAAACTCTCTGATCATGTGATCAAAACCACCCGTTTCTGCAGATTCCTTCTTTACAACATCAGGAAGATCAGACCCTTCTTCTGAACATGCTACCCAACTGCTAGTCCAAGCTCTCAGCCTATCCCGGCTTGATTATTGTAATGCGTTACTCGCCGGTCTCCCAGCTTCCACAATCAGACCTCTACAACTGATTCCAAACCCCGCAGCCCGACTCGTGTTCAACCACCCAAGAGAACTCATGTCCCTCCACTACTCCTCTCTCTCCATTGGCTCCCTGTAGCTGCTGCATTCAGTACAAGTCACTGACTCTGGCCTACAGAACCATTTCTGGATCTGCCCCCTCCTACCTTCACTCTATCTTTCCAAAATACACTCCGAATCGTTCACCTCGCTCCGGTGATGATCGCCGCCTGGTGGTTCCACCTCATCGAGGAGCTGATTCTCACTCCGGGGCGTTCTGCAAAACGGTGGAACGAGCTTCCCAACTCTGTCCGTAAGGCGGAATCACTGAGCAGTTTTAAGAAACCACCGAAGACGCGTCTTTTTAACAAATACCTGGTAAAAGATGGGGGAGGGAGGGTCGCAACATCAAAGAACAATCAGGTTTTATGAATTTACAGTGTTTACAGTGTTTTCTGCAGAACTTCACATATAGAGTGTGTGTGTGTGAGTGAGTGTGTGCCCAGTGATAGATTGGCGCCCTGTCCTGGGTGTATCTGCCCAGCGCCCGAAACGTTCTGCCCTGGATGGGCATGGGGAACCCCCCCCACGAACCTAATAGAGGATAAAGCAGAAGATAATGGATGGATGGATAATAATATTTCTAGGGCGGCACGGTGGCTTAGTGTTTGGCATGTTCTCCTCTCAGCGCTAGGGATTCCCGGTTGGAATCCCAATCTGGGTGCAGTTTCCATGTCCTCCCCGTGTCCGTGTGGGTTTCCTCCGGGTTCTCCGGTTTCCTCCCACAGTCCAAAAACATGGATCAGTCACTAACTCTGGCCTACAGAACCATTTTTGGATCTTCTCCCTTATACCTTCACCCTATCTTTCCAAAATACACCCCGAATCGTTCACCTCGCTCCGGTGATGATCGCCGCCTGGTGGTTCCACCTCACCGAGGAGCCCATTCTCACTCCGTGGCGTTCTGCAAAACGGTGGAACCATCTTCCCAACTCTGTCCGTAAGGCGGAATCACTGAGCAGTTTTAAGAAACTACCGAAGACGTGCCTTTTTAACAAACAAAAGAACAAACAAAACAAAAGATGGGGGAGGGAGGGGCGCAGCATCAAAGAACAATCAGGTTTGATGAATTTACAGTGTAGTTGGTTTTTCTGCAGAACTTCTGACTTGTGGTGTTCTCATTTCTAAGTCGCTTTGGATAAAAGGGTCTGCTAAATGACCAAATGTAAATGTAGACCTTTACTTTCAGTATTTCCAGCAACCATTTGGGAGACCTGGGTGCACTGGCTTTGGCTCAAGCACTAGCGGGCAACCATACGCTCTGCACACTCAGGTAGGCAACACACACACACACACACACACACACACACACACACACACACACACACACACCAATATTCCGCACTGTCGCTAAAGTCCTGGTTCTCTAATCAGTTTACAGAGCAACTCCATCAGTGACAAAGGCATGAAGGCTCTAACTCAGGCACTGTGCTACAACAAAGGGCTCACCAGTCTCAAGTAAGTGTGCTACACTCCAAAGACAGGAATGACTGCAGGGATAGGCCCTAGTGCCCTTTGCAATGCAAGTTGGGTTAAGCACTTCAGAACACTGTATTAAAAGCATATGGTCTAATGTTCCCAAGTGATTAAAGGTCATATACATATATAATTTATTTATTTTTTTTTGTGTGTGTCCAGTCTGAGAGAGAACTCTATCGGCGTGGAAGGCGCGCATGCCATTGCACGAGCTTTACGAGAGAACGCCACACTGAAAGAGCTGGAGTGAGTGATCTTATGTTCATTCATTCATTCATTATCTCCCGCTTTATCCTCTATTAGGGTCGCGGGGGAGGAAACCGGAGAACCCGGAGGAAACCCACGCCGACACGGGGAGGACATGGAAACTCCACCCAGATGGGGATTCGAAGCGGGAATCCACCGTGCCGCCCGTGATCTTATGTAATGTAATTTTATTTACAGATCGACGTCTCGGAGTTACTGATTACGCAAATGGAATTACTAAGCAGAATTAGAAAATAAACTCTTTATTTACTAATCTCCATTTTGGGTGGCACGGTGGCTTAGTGGTTGGCATGTTCTCCTCTCAGCGCTAGGGATTCCCGGTTGGAACCCCAATCTGAGTGGAGTTTCCATGTCCTCCCCGTGTCCGTGTGGGTTTCTTCCGGGTTCTCCACTTTCCTCCCACAGTCCAAAAACATGGATCAAGTCAATTGAGTTCTCCAAATTGCCCCATATAGAGTGTGTCTGTGTGTGTGTGCCCAGCAATGGATTGGCGCCCTGTCCTGGGTGTATCTGCCCAGCGCCCGAGACGTTCTCCCCTGGATGGGCATGGGGAACCCCCCCCCGTTACCCTAATAGAGGATAAAGCAGAAGATAATGGATGAATTGATGATAATATTTCTAGGGCAGCACGGTGGCTTAGTGTTTGGCATGTTCTCCTCTCAGCGCTAGCGATTCTCGGTTCGAATCCCAATCTGAGTGGAGTTTCCATGTCCTCCCCGTGTCCGTGTGGGTTTCCTCCGGGTTCTCCGCTTTCCTCCCACAGTCCAAAAACATGGCTCAAGGTCCAATGAGTTCTCCAAATTGCCCCATATAGAGTGTGTATGAGTGAGTGAGTGTGTCCAGTGATGGATTGGCGCCCTGTCCTGGGTGTATCTGCCCAGCGCCCGAGACGTTCTCCCCTGGATGGGCATGGGGAACCCCACTGCAACCCTAATAGAGGACAAAGCGGAAGATAATGGATGGATATTTTGCCTTCTGTACTAACACACAGAGGAACGTGTCCTCCACATTTAACCCATTAACATATACACCCACTGAGTGTATTGGGCAGGTGGGCAGCCCAGGGAGCATTTGGGGTTAGTGCCTCGCCCAAGGGCACTTCAGCCGTCATACTTGGTGGGACCGGGAATCGAACCGGGGACCTTCAGATCACCAGGCTGATTCCTTGACCATTATTTTTACTTTTTTAAGTACCAACGTGATCTATTCCGCCTAAAGCCGTAGCCATTTGTGTTCGTTAGTCTCACAGCGAACCTGCTGAACGATGACGGAGTCACAGCCATCGCGGCAGCAATGAAAGTCAACAAGGCACTCATCTCACTACAGTAAGTCCTGCGTATTATAATATAATATAATAATAATAATAATAACAACAATAGCAACGTTCCTCCTAAGCCTGCACCAATTCTGGACGCCTGGTGGGTTATGGGTATCAGCAGGGGCGTCATTAGACCTTGGCTTTCGGGGCTATAGATGTTTTGTCAGTAGCCCCGGACAGGGGCGTCTTTAGACCTGGGCTTTCGGGGCTATAGCCCCGGACAGGGGTGTCATTAGACCTGGGCTTTCTGGGCTATAGATGTTTTGTCAGTAGCCCCAGACAGGGGCGTCGTTAGACCTGGGCTTTCGGGGCTATAGATGTTTTGTCAGTAGCCCCAGACAGGGGTGTCATTAGACCTGGGCTTTCTGGGCTATAGATGTTTTGTCAGTAGCCCCGGACAGGGGTGTCGTTAGACCTGGGCTTTCGGGGCTATAGCCCCGGATGTTTTGTCAGTAGCCCCAGACAGGGGCGTCGTTAGACCTGGGCTTTCGGGGCTATAGCCCCAGATGTTTGGTCAGTAGCCCCGGACAGGGGAGTCGTTAGACCTGGGATTCCCGGTTCGAATCCCCATCTGGATGGAGTTTCCATGTCCTCCCCATGTCCGCGTGGGTTTCCTCCGGGTTCTCTGCTTTCCTCCCACAGTCCAAAAACATGGATCAAGTCAATTGAGTTCTCCAAATTGCCCCATATAGAGTGTGTCTGTGTGAGTAAGTGTGTGCCCAGCGATGGATTGGCGCCCTGTCCTGGGTCTATCTGCCCAGCGCCCGAAACGTTCTCCCCTGGATGGGCATGGGGAACCCCACCACGACCCTAATAGAGGATAAAGCGGAAGATAATGAATGAATGAATGACTAATCAATGATCAAACACAATGAATGTAACTTTGAAAAAGGACAGAGGGGGAATAAGGGATCTGGGCTAAAGCCCCTGATGTTTCGAAACCCTAAAAACGCCCCTGGGTATCAGAGATAAATTCATCTGAGCCGAACCAAACCCGATGCCTCGTGTGATGTATTGATCAGGTGCTTTGATGTAGGGTGCGGTAGCTCAGTGGTCAGGGTGTTGGGCTATCAATCTGAAGGTTGGGGGTTCAAATCCCATGTCCACTGAAGTTACCAATGTGGGTCCTTGAGCAAGACCCTTAACCCTCATTGCTCCAGAGATGTTGTGATGAACCCTGTGCTCACCTTGTAAGTCGCTTTGGATAAAAGCGTCCAATAAATGACCAAATGTAAATGTAAATGTTGATGCGGATTCATAGTCTATGTTCTCGTGTTTGTGTGTAATAGTCTCCAGTGGAACTTCATGAAGGCGGGTGCAGCCAAAGCTCTGGCTCAGTCGCTACAAGACAACAGGATCATCCAAATGCTAGAGTAAGCACCTTAATACACCAATATCACACAGTCCATATGATGACCAACAAAGTTTCTAACACTGTACACAATTTCCGGAAAAGTGGGGCAAATTGTGGCCGAACGGAGGGCACCAACATCTGTACGTTATTGCAATAACGTACGAGAAGACGTGGCATTATTGTCAATAAATCACGGGAAAGACGTGCTATCAGTCCCGACATGTAGCGGAGTACAGTTACGCCTCTCGTCCGTGATTTATTCATAATAATAAACGAGGTTTCCTGATGCTTTAACGACCAAAAACCGTCCTAGTGGCCAAATTACAGAATGCAGTTCATAAAAAAAACAGCCGTAACAGGTTCACTGTTTAATAAATATGTAGCAACACAAGAAACATCTGAATAATGAAGAATATAATTTTCAAATATTAAATTGAAAAAAAAAAAAAAAGAAATTATATATATATATTATATATATATATAATATATCTATATATATATCTATATATATATCTCTATATATATATATATATATATATATATATATAAAGAAAAATAAATATATGTACATTATTGCAATAACGTACGAGAGGACGTGGCATTATTGTGAATAAATCATGGGAAAGAGGTGGTATTAGACCAGACACGTAGAGGAGTACAGTTATGCCTCTCGTCCGTGATTTATTCACAATAATAAACGAGGTTTCCTGTTTCTTTAACGACCAAAAACCGCCCTAGTGGCCAAATTACAGAATGCAGTTCATAAAAAACCGCCATAACAGGTTCACTGTTTATATCAATCTGTATTTGACGAAAAATAAAAATGACGTATTGTATATCAGGCATCGATACGAATGCGGTCAACGATGTCACGGCTGCTCAGCCAATCAGATTGAAGGAGCGGAACTACCTGTTTATAATGATGCTCATGGTCAATAATGCGAATATTTGAAGGTCGACATTCTGGCTAAACACTTATAGTCATCATAATGCAAAATAAATAAGTAGCAACACAAGAAACACCTAAATAATGAAGAATATATTAGGGTCGCGGTGGGGTTCCCCCCCGTGCCCATCCAGGGGAGAACGTCTCGGGCGCTGGGCAGATAGACCCAGGACAGGACGCCAATCCATCGCTGGGCACACACTCACTCACACAGACACACTCTATATGGGGCAATTTTGAGAATTCTATTGACTTGATCCATGTTTTTGGACTGTGGGAAACCGGAGAACCCGGAGGAAACCCACGCGGACACCGGGAGAACATGGAAACTCCACCCAGACGGGGATTCGAACTGGGAATCTCTAGCGCTGAGAGGAGAACATGCTAACCACTAAGCCACCGTGCCGCCATATGTATATATATATATATATATATATATATATATATATATATATATATATAGATGTACATTATTGCAATAACAGTCCAAATTCTGCCTAAACACTTATACAGTCGTTATCTGCAAAATCATGATGTAGCAACACAAGAAACATCTGAATAATGAAGAATATTCAAATATTATATATATATATATAAATATATATGTGTGTGTGTGTGTGTGTGTGTGTGCAGTCTGCAGGAAAACGCTCTGGGTGATGATGGAGTCGTCTCGCTGGCGGGTGCTCTAAAGAACAACTCTTCTCTTACAGTGCTCTAGTGAGTCAAGCATGCACATGCATATATATACAGACACGCAAACACACACTGACAGACAGCCTAAATGGAGCCTGTGGTTTTACTGAGAGGCCATGCAAATAGGTCAGGTAGGTTTCGGAACGAGACCTCGGTTTCAACTTCCTCCCCCCAACAGGCTGCTGTAAATAAGTACCTCGGTCCATTATTTAAAGCATTATCTGTCTGTCTGCAGTCTGCAGGGTGTGTCGGCGGGTCAGATGGGCGCCGTGGCGCTGGCCGAAGCTCTGACCGTTAACCAAACGCTTCACACGTTAGAGTGAGTCCATTTCTCTGCCTTTCGGCTATTAGTCGTGTTCTTGCCTCAATAACTGAGCGTCCTATCTTCATGTCGTTCAGTCTCCGCGGGAACTCCATCGGAATGGCCGGCGCCAAGGCTCTGTCCGGCGCTCTGAAAATCAATCGGAGTTTGAGAAGTTTGAAGTGAGTAGAGGCCCACCACCTCGGCATTCATAACACGCTGATGATCGAAAAACGAATATAATAAACTATTAAAAAAAGAATAATAAAAAAATATGTGAGCTCATGTAAATCGGGCCTGTGCTGTGGGATGTCCAGAATCTCTGGGCAGTGACACGTTGCTGGAATAGTTCTCACTAAGCTAATTAATAGCTTAAATGATTAACAAAGGTGTCTATGTACTTTTGGTCATATAAAAGCATTATTAGATGACTTCAAATATGTTTTATATCATTTGCCTGTCGTTACATTTTATTTCCTAATACAGTAATTAAACCCACAGACGACAGAACCTTTGGTATAGTCAATGGTATTAATGTTAAAAGTGCACATTTTGGAATTTGTTTTCTTACCCGTCTCCCCATGCTGGGATAGGCTCCGGCACCCCACATGACCCTGATATTTAAAAAAAAACAAAAAACAAACAAAAAAAAAAACCAGCAAGTTAGAAACTGAAAGTTGTTTATGTCAATGGTATTAATGTTAAAAGTGCACATTTTGGAATTTGTTTTCTTACCCGTTTCCCCATGCTGGGATAGGCTCCGGCACCCCACATGACCCTGATATTATAAAAAAAAAAATTAAAAAAAAACCCCAGCAAGTTAGAAACTGAAAGTTGTTAATGTCAATGGCATTAATGTTAAAAGTGCACATTTTGGAATTTGTTTTCTTACACGTTTCCCCATGCTGGGATAGGCTCCGGCACCCCACATGACCCTGATATTAAAAAAAAAAAAAAAAAAAAAACAGCAAGTTAGAAACTGAAAGTTGTTTATGTCAATGGTATTAATGTTAAAAGTGCACATTTTGGAAGTTGTTTTCTTACCCGTCTCCCCATGCTGGGATAGGCTCCGGCACCCCACATGACCCTGATATTATAAAAAAAAAAAAAAAAAAAAAAAAAAAAAAAACAGCAAGTTAGAAACTGAAAGTTGTTTATGTCAATGGTATTAATGTTAAAAGTGCACATTTTGGAAGTTGTTTTCTTACCCGTCTCCCCATACTGGGATAGGCTCCGGCACCCCACATGACCCTGATATTAAAAAAAAAAACAAAAAAAAAACAGCAAGTTAGAAACTGAAAGTTGTTTATGTCAATGGTATTAATGTTAAAAGTGCACATTTTGGAAGTTGTTTTCTTACCCGTGTCCCCATGCTGGGATAGGCTCCAGCACCCCACATGACCCTGATATTATAAAAAAAAAAATTAAAAAAAAAACCCAGCAAGTTAGAAACTGAAAGTTGTTAATGTCAATGGCATTAATGTTAAAAGTGCACATTTTGGAATTTGTTTTCTTACACGTTTCCCCATGCTGGGATAGGCTCCGGCACCCCACATGACCCTGATATTAAAAAAACAAAAAAAAACAAAAAAAAAAAAACAGCAAGTTAGAAACTGAAAGTTGTTTATGTCAATGGTATTAATGTTAAAAGTGCACATTTTGGAATTTGTTTTCTTACACGTTTCCCCATGCTGGGATAGGCTCCGGCACCCCACATGACCCTGATATTAAAAAAAAAATTAAAAAAAAAACCCAGCAAGTTAGAAACTGAAAGTTGTTAATGTCAATGGCATTAATGTTAAAAGTGCACATTTTGGAATTTGTTTTCTTACCCGTGTCCCCATGCTGGGATAGGCTCCAGCACCCCACATGACCCTGATATTTATAATTAAAAAAATAAATAAATAAAAATAAATTAAATAAATTAAAAAAAACAGCACGTTAGAAACTGGCTTAGTGCTTAGCACGTTCGACTCTCAGCACTAGGGATTCCCAGTTCGAATCCCCATCTGGGTGGAGTTTTCATGTTCTCCCCATGTCCGCGTGGGTTTCCTCCGGGTTCTCCGGTTTCCTCCCACAGTCCAAAAGCATGGATCGAGTCAATTGAATTCTCAAAAATTGCCCCATATAGAGTGTGTTTGGCTGAGTGAGTGTGTGCCCAGCGATGGATTGGCGCCCTGTCCTGGGTCTATCTGCCCAGCGCCCGAGACGTTCTCCCCTGGATGGGCATGGGGAACCCCACCGCGACCCTAATAGAGGATAAAGCGGGAGATAATGAATGAATGAAAGTTAGAAACTAAAAGTTGTTAATGTCAATGGTATTAATGTTAAAAGTGCACATTTTGGAAGTTGTTTTCTTACCCGTTTCCCCATGCTGGGATAGGCTCCGGCACCCCACATGACCTTGATATTAAAAAAAAAAAAAACAGCAAGCATTAAAGTTATGTAACGTTGAACTAAAGACGAGCAAAAATGGAATAAGTATTTTTATTTCTACTTATTTTAACCACAAATACCTTTCTTACCTTAGAACCAGTCTTTTCATGACGTAATAAGGCAGCTTCCATTCCAGCGTGCAGCCATATGGGTCAGGGGATAAGGATGCCGTTCCCTACATCGCCCCTAGTTGGTGCTAAAAATCCTCCTAAATTATTCATCTATTTAATAAAGGTTGTTGTGCCCACCACGGTGGCTTAGTGGTTGGCACGTTCGCCTCTCAGCACTAGGGATTCCCGGTTCGAATCCCCATCTGGGTGGAGTTTCCATGTTCTCCCCGTGTCCGCGTGGGTTTCCTCCGGGTTCTCCGGTTTCATCCCACAGTCCAAAAACATGGATAAAGTTAATTGAATTCTCAAAATTGCCCCATATAGAGTATGTGTGTGAGTGAGTGTGTGTCCAGCGATGGATTGGCGCCCTGTCCTGGGTGTATCTGCCCAGCGCCCGAGACGTTCTCCCCTGGATGGGCATGGGGAACCCCACCGCGACCCTAAAAGAGGTTAAAGCGAGAGATGAATGTTGTGCCCACAAACCACCCAGACACGCCTGATCCAATCTGAGTGTCTGCGTGGGTTTCCTCCCACAGTCCAAAAACATGGATCAAGTCAATTGAGTTCTCCAAATTGCCCCATATATAGTGTGTCTGTGTGAGTGAGTGTGTGCCCAGCGATGGATTGGCGCCCTTTCCTGGGTGTATCTGCCCAGCGCCTGAGACGTTCTCCCCTGGATGGGCATGGGGAACCCCCCCCACTCAGACTCAGACCCCCCCCCACCCAATCACACACTCAGACTTTGCTTGTTTTTATACCTGGAGGCCCAAATCCCAAATCGGAACACCATGTGAGCTGTTATTTTGGGAAAATAAAGCCGGATAAGCCGATTGAAAATGTCTAAATCGTTTGAAATAGCATTAACGTTCTCCATCGTTCCCATTCACACTTTTGAATTATGATGTGTTCACGCGCAGTCTTCAAGAAAACTCTCTAGGGATGGACGGGGCCATTTTCATCGCCACGGCGTTAAGAGGAAACCATCAGCTCACGTATATCAAGTAAGTGTTTCGGAGAACACGACCAACAAACGTCAACAAACTGGCGCCAAAGCATTTTAAAATGACGGGACAGAGCCAACGGCAGGTTCCACGGACGGGGGACAAGAACAGGACAGAGCGCAGTGTAAATCTGTAGACATTTTAATAACACGGTGTGATCCTGTAGCTACCGTCTCACTGCTGGACCACGAAAGGAGCCTCGTTGACATTTACACAACCAATCCGCAGAACGTTACACTGAGACCTTCAGGCCTGTGACATGAGCCAAGGCCAACACGTGTAGTAGCACGGTGGCACCTGAGGGGGGCAGAGCTGATGCAGCACAGGAGCGGGACGTTCTGCGAGCTACATCGTACCAACAACCGTGTAGGTTTAAACATCATTTAAGAAAAGTCTGTTGGCACCATGTAGCTCAGGAAGAACCTCTGTCTCCCCCTCTGGCGCCACCGCGCTACTACAACATAAATATCAAAAGGCGAAAAGCTGGACCACTGAAAGGAGCCCCGTTGACATTTACACAACCAATCCGCAGAACGTTACACTGAGACCTTCAGGCCTGTGACATGAGCCAAGGCCAACACGTGTAGTAGCACGGTGGCGCCTGAGGGGGCAGAGCTGATGCAGCACAGGAGCGGGACGTTCTGCGAGCTACATCGTACCAACAACCGTGTAGGTTTAAACATCATTTAAAAAAAAGTCTGTTGGCACCATGTAGCTCAGGAAGAACCTCTGTCTCCCCCTCTGGCGCCACCGCGCTACAACAACATAATGTCAACGAGGCTCCTTTCGGTGGTCCAGCTTTTTGCCTTTTGATGTTTTACACAACCAATCCGCAGAACGTTACACTGAGACCTTCAGGCCTGTGGCATGAGCCAAGGCCAAGACGTGTAGTAGCACGGTGGCGCCTGAGGGGGGCAGAGCTGATGCAGCACAGGAGTGGGACGTTCTGCGAGCTACATCGTACCAACAACTGTGTAGGTTTAAACATCATTTTAAAAAAGTCTGTTGGCACCATGTAGTTCAGGAAGAACCTCTGTCTCCCCCTCTGGCGCCACCGCGCTACTACAACATAAACATCAAAAGGCGAAAAGCTGGACCACCGAAAGGAGCCTCGTTGACATTTACACAACCAATCCGCAGAACGTTACACTGTGACCTTCAGGCCTGTGACATGAGCCAAGGCCAACACATGTAGTAGCATGGTGGCGCCTGAGGGGGCAGAGCTGATGCAGCACAGGAGCGGGACGTTCTGCGAGCTACATCGTACCAACAACCGTGTAGAGGTTTAAACATCATTTAAAAAAAGTCTGTTGGCACCATGTAGCTCAGGAAGAACCTCTGTCTCCCCCTCTGGCGCCACCGCGCTACTACAACATAATGTCAACGAGGCTCCTTTCGGTGGTCCAGCTTTTTGCCTTTTGATGTTTTACACAACCAATCCGCAGAACGTTACACTGAGACCTTCAGGCCTGTGACATGAGCCAAGGCCAACACGTGTAGTAGCACGGTGGCACCTGAGGGGGCAGAGCTGATGGAGCACAGGAGCGGGACGTTCTGCGATCTACATCGTACCAACAACCGTGTAGGTTTAAACATCATTTAAGAAAAGTCTGTTGGCACCATGTAGCTCAGGAAGAACCTCTGTCTCCCCCTCTGGCGCCACCGCGCTACTACAACATAATGTCAACGAGGCTCCTTTCGGTGGTCCAGCTTTTTGCCTTTTGATGTTTTACACAACCAATCCGCAGAACGGTACACTGAGACCTTAAGGCCTGTGACATGAGCCAAGGCCAACACGTGTAGTAGCACGGTGGCGCCTGAGGGGGCAGAGCTGATGCAGCACAGGAGCGGGACATTCTGCGAGCTACATCGTACCAACAACAGTTGTAGGTTTAAACATTTTTAAAAAGTCTGTTGGCACCACGTAGCTCAGGAAGAACCTCTGTCTCCCCCTCTGGCACCACCACGCTACTACAACACAAAGCTTTTCTTTAGTAAAGTAAAGTAAACTCGAAAAACTAAAGCAACATGGAATTAATTATTCTTCTTTCAACATTTCAGTCTTCAGGGGAACGGGATAGGCCAGTCCGGCGCGAAGGTCGTGTCCAACGCCATCCGAGCTGAAGCATCAGAGTGCGTGGTGGACATCTGATGGCGTATTTATGGATCCTTTCTCATCCTCGGTTGTAATTTTGTAAAGTTTATGTCGTATTTTATACAGAGATTATAATTAAATACATTTCTTTTTTTACATGGAATAAAGTAAGCTACATAATTAATTAACTACATAATTAAATAATCACCGTCCAGCTAATTAATCCAAACCATGAGCATGGACGGAGCCCTAATCGGTTAGAAGTCATCATCGCTCTCAAGCAATCTGGATGGTCGGTTGGGGGCGTCGCCTTCCACGCTGATGTCATCGTCGAGGTCGTCGTTAGGCTCGTCGTCCTCGTCGTCGTCGACATCGATCTCACTGTCTTCTGACTGCGAGCACAGAAACACATCGGGATGAGAACCGGAGAACCTCAAAGTTCCAAAAGCAGAACGTAGGGATTCAAAGGGGGTGACGTTGAGGAGGTTGGGAACTACGACACAGGTCAGCACGTTCTCCTCTCAGCGCTAGGCGTTCCCGGTTCGAATCCCTATCTGGGTGGAGTTTGCATGTCCTCCCCGTGTCCACGTGGGGTTCCTCCGGGTTCCTCCCACAGTCCAAAAACATGGACCAAGTCAATTGAGTTCTCCAAATTGCCCCATATACAGTGTGAGTGAGTTAGTGTGTGCCCAGCAATAGATTGCCCCCCTGTCCAGGGTGTATGTGCCCAGCGCCCGAGACGTTCTCCCCTGGATGGTCATGGAGAACC
The DNA here is from genome assembly GCA_019802505.1 of Corydoras sp. C115. Taxonomy (NCBI): domain Eukaryota; kingdom Metazoa; phylum Chordata; class Actinopteri; order Siluriformes; family Callichthyidae; genus Corydoras; species Corydoras sp. C115. The sequence goes on from JAFMOC010000206.1 coordinate 599,035, forward strand.
CCCCCCCCACCCCCGTGACCCTAATAGAGGATAAAGCGGAAGATAATGGATGGATGGATGAATGGAGGGCGGCACGGTGGCTTAGTGGTTTGGCATGTTCTCCTCTCAGCGCTAGGGTTTCCCGGTTCGAATCTCCATCTGGGTGGAGTTTGCATGTCCTCCCCGTGTCCGCGTGGGGTTCCTCCGGGTTCCTCCCACAGTCCAAAAACATGGACCAAGTCAATTGAGTTCTCCAAATTGCCCCATATACAGTGTGAGTGAGTTAGTGTGTGCCCAGCAATAGATTGCCCCCCTGTCCAGGGTGTATGTGCCCAGCGCCCGAGACGTTCTCCCCTGGATGGTCATGGAGAACCCCCCCCCCCACCCCCGTGACCCTAATAGAGGATAAAGCGGAAGATAATGGATGGATGGATGAATGGAGGGCGGCACGGTGGCTTAGTGGTTTGGCATGTTCTCCTCTCAGCGCTAGGGTTTCCCGGTTCGAATCTCCATCTGGGTGGAGTTTGCATGTCCTCCCCGTGTCCGCGTGGGGTTCCTCCGGGTTCCTCCCACAGTCCAAAAACATGGACCAAGTCAATTGAGTTCTCCAAATTGCCCCATATACAGTGTGAGTGAGTTAGTGTGTGCCCAGCAATAGATTGCCCCCCTGTCCTGGGTGTATGTGCCCAGCGCCCGAGACGTTCTCCCCTGGATGGTCATGGAGAACCCCCCCACCCCCGCGACCCTAATAGAGGATAAAGCGGAAGATAATGGATGGATGGATGAACGGAGGGCGGCACGGTGGCTTAGTGGTTGGCATGTTCTCCTCTCAGCGCTAGGGATTCCCGGTTCGAATCCCCATCTGGGTGGAGTTTGCATGTCCTCCCCGTGTCCGCGTGGGGTTCCTCCGGGTTCTCAGGTTTGCTCCCACAGTCCAAAAACATGGACCAAGTCGATTGAGTTCTCCAAGTCGCCCCATATACAGTGTGAGTGAGTTAGCGTGTGCCCAGCAATAGATTGCCCCCCTGTCCTGGGTGTATGTGCCCAGCGCCCGAGACGTTCTCCCCTGGATGGTCATGGAGAACCCCCCCCCCCCCCCCGCGACCCTAATAGAGGATAAAGCGGAAGATAATGGATGGATGGATGAATGGAGGGCGGCACGGTGGCTTAGTGGTTTGGCATGTTCTCCTCTCAGCGCTAGGGTTTCCCGGTTCGAATCTCCATCTGGGTGGAGTTTGCATGTCCTCCCCGTGTCCGCGTGGGGTTCCTCCGGGTTCCTCCCACAGTCCAAAAACATGGACCAAGTCAATTGAGTTCTCCAAATTGCCCCATATACAGTGTGAGTGAGTTAGTGTGTGCCCAGCAATAGATTGCCCCCCTGTCCTGGGTGTATGTGCCCAGCGCCCGAGACGTTCTCCCCTGGATGGTCATGGAGAACCCCCCCCCCCCCCCCGCGACCCTAATAGAGGATAAAGCGGAAGATAATGGATGGATGGATGAATGGAGGGCGGCACGGTGGCTTAGTGGTTTGGCATGTTCTCCTCTCAGCGCTAGGGATTCCCGGTTCGAATCCCAATCTGGGTGGAGTTTGCATGTCCTCCCCGTGTCCGCGTGGGGTTCCTCCAGGTTCTCAGGTTTGCGCCCACAGTCCAAAAACATGGACCAAGTCAGTTGAGTTCTCCAAATCGCCCCATATAGAGTGTGTCTGTGTGAGTGAGTGTGTGCCCAGCGATAGCCCCCCTGCCCAGCGCTCGAGACGTTCTCCCCTGGATGGGCATGAGGAACCCCCCCCACCACGACCCTAATATAGGATATGGATGTATGGGACTACCACACATTCCCAAGGGGCATTAGTTCGGCATGACAACAATTGCTAGTCGCAAGTACTGTTGGGATTCTATAGGTCACTACCACAGCTCTACACACACCTTCCGTTTCCTCCGCCCCCGGGCGGCCCCGGGGCGATGGGGCATTTCATTAACCGTGGGCTAATTGAGAGAGCCAATGAGAGAGAGAGAAAAAATCAATCATGATGACAGAAGAGGCAGGATGTTGATTGTTAACCGTGAGGGCAACGTGAGCGCGATGAAACAGCGGAGATGTAAATTTGCCTCACCTCGTCCGTCTCGCCTCCCTGCATGCTGCCGACGAGCCGGGGGCCGCCTCGACCTGCCGAGATATAAACAAAAGACATAAAAAAATCATCAAAAGGTGGAAATAACGCAGAGAGAAACCAATCAGGAGCATCCGTGAGCTCATACACGCCGACTTAACGGATGGGAATTGGCCTTTAGAGATATATTGGGTGGCGGCACGGTGGCTTAGTGGTCGGCATGTTCTCCTCTCAGTGCTAGGGATTCCTGGTTCGAATCCCCATCTGGGTGGAGTTTCCATGTTCTCCCCGTGTCCGCGTGGGGTTCCTCCGGGTTCTCAGGTTTGCTAGGACACCGCGAACCCCACAGTCCAAAAAATGCATGGGGATGCCCGAGACGTTCTCCCCTGGATAGGCATGGGGAACCCCCCCGCGACCGTAATAGAGGATAAAGCGGAAGATAATGGATGGATGGTATTTAATAGGGATGGTGTATAAAAGGCGGCTTAGTGGTTGGCATGTTCTCCTCTCAGCGTTAGGGATTCCCGGTTCGAATCCCCATCTGGGTGGAGTTTCCATGTCCTCCCCGTGTTCGCGTGGGTTTCCTCCGGGTTCTCCGCTTTCCTCCCACAATCCAAAAACATGGATCAAGTTAATTGAGTTCTCCAAATTGCCCCATATAGAGTGTGTCTGTGTGAGTGAGTGTGTGCCCAGCAATGGATTGGCGCCCCGTCCTGGGTGTATCTGCCCAGCGCCCGAGACGTTCTCCCCTGGATGGGCATGGGGAACCCCCCCACCCGCAACCCTAATAGAGGATAAAGCCGGAGATAATGAATGAATGAATGATATATTGGGCGTGGGGCTTGGGGGGGAGGGGGGTCTACCTGGAACCTGTGCATGGCGTAGAGGAAAGGGTTTGGGCGGTCGTCCATCTTCGACGTCGCTGTCCGGGCCCTCGTCTTCGGCAATCTCGATGTCCGAGTCGTCCTCTTTCACTGGAATGAGTGGCACATTATACGTGTCAATATAGGAGTCAATTTATTACAAACGACTCATCAGGATGTGAGTCAAAGGGAAAGCGACTCTTGGATCATCACACGCTACCTCCACTTCTCATGAGTCGCCGAGTCTCCTCCCGCAGTTTATTCCGCATCATTTTCATGGACTGTTCCATTTCCTGGAGACACAAGAGACATAAAGCAGCCGAGTCATTTAGGGAATCAGTTGTATCGACCTTGAGCCATGTTTTTGGACTGTGGGAGGCAACCGGAGAACCCAGGGGAACCCCACGTGGACACGGGGAGGACATGGAAACTCCACCCAGATGGGGATTCGAACCGGGAATCCCTAGCGCTGAGAGGAGAACATGCCAACCACTAAGCCAAGCACTAAACTCAATTGACTTGATCCATGTTTTTGGACTGTGGGAGGAAACCGGTGAACCCGAAGAAAACCCATGAGGAGAAGAGGAAGAGCGGCGGCACGGTGGCTTAGTGGTTGGCAGGTTCTCCTCTCAGCGCTAGGGAGTCCCAGTTCGAATTCCAATCTGGGTGGAGTTTGCATGTCCTCTCCGTATCTGCGTGGGGTTCCACCGGGTTCCTCCCACAGTCCAAAAACATGGCTCAAGGTCCATTGAGTTCTCCAAATTGCCCCATATACAAGTAGAGTGTGTCTGCGTGAGTGAGTGTGAGCCCAGCTATAGATTGCCCCCCCTGTTCTGGGTGTATCTGCCCAGCGCCCGAGACGTTCTCCCCTGGACGGACATGGAGAACCCCCCCGCGACCCTAATAGAGGATAAAACGGAAGATACACAGTACGGACAAACGTATTATGACCCTCCTTATAATCAGCGGTCAATATAACTAAGCACCTAACAGTTTAGGGAAGGCCCTTAGGTTCCAGCATTACTGTAACCCAACACACAAAGCAGAAATGGGCTAACTTTGAATATGAATGTGCCACGTCGGCCTCCTTCAGTGTAATGTGTTGGAGTGTTGGAGTCCCAATACTAGTCGGTGACGTTGTGTCCAGCGGTCATTCTCTTTGTTTTGTCCCCATTGGAGTCGTTAAATTAACAGAACGTCTGATTTTAATAAACCCACTCTTTTTTTTTAAAGCAAAGTATAGTATCAATAAAAAACGGTACGGTGGCTTAGTGCTTGGCATGTTCTCCTCTCAGCGTTAGGGATTCCCGGTTCGAATCCCAATCTGGGTGGAGTTTCCATGTCCTCCCCGTGTCCAAAAACATGGCTCAAGGTCGATTTAGTTCTCCAAATTGCCCCATATACAGGTAGAGTGTGTCTGTGTGAGTGAGTGTGTGCCCAGCTATAGATTGCCCCTTGTCCTGGGTGTATCTGCCCAGCGCCCGAGACGTTCTCCCCTGGATGGACATGGAGAACCCCAAGCGAACCTAATAGAGGATAAAGCGGAAGATAATGAACGAATGGATGGTGAGAAGATACCCAGTACGGACAAACATATTATGGACCCTCCTTAAAATCAGAATCCATGTTCTCCTCTCAGCGCTCGGGATTCCCGGTTTGAATCCCAATCTGGGTGGAGTTTCCATGTCCTCCCCGTGTCCACATGGGTTTCCTCCCACAGTCCAGAAACATGGCTCAAGGTCGATTGAGTTCTCCAAATTGGCCCATATACAGTGTGTCTGTGTGAGTGAGAGTGCGCCCAGTGATAGATTGGCGTCCTGTTCTGGGTGTATCTGTCCATCCCCTGGATGGACATGGAGAACCCCCCCAGCGACCCTAATAGAGGATGAAGCGGAAGTTAATGGATGGATGGATGTTCTTGCACCTCGATGAGTTCCTGCTCGAGTCGGTGATATTTCTCCAGCTGCTGCTCCAGATAGCAGAGGTTGCAGAACTTCATGACATACGTCTCATACTGCTTCTGAAGTTCCTCCTCGATCTTCTCGTACTCCTCCATGAACGCTGGACTGTAAGCAGGACGCAGAGTCATATACAACTACAACGACCAAGCTATGTTGAGCGAATCAATGAAATGAATGAAAAGTCACATGCTGGATACAAAACAAATATGTGTGTGTGTGTGTGTGTGTGTGTGTGTGTGAGCTACAAGGACTCACCGAACGCTCTGTAAGGTCTGTAAACGCTTCCGATTTCTCTCCAGCTCTTGTTTCTTCTTGTCGATTTTGGCCTCCAAACTGACCTCATCAGATGCCACGTTGTTTAGCATGTCCTTTATTTTCTGGACATTTTCCTATACACACACACACACACACACACACACACACACACTTCATAAACTTATTTTTAGCAATTTATAAATCAAGACACTGCCCCCACCATGCTTTACAGTTGACATTAATAACTTCTTAATACAATATATCCATCCATCCATTATCTTCCGCTTTATCCTCTAAATAAAGGGAGGGGGAGGGGGGGGGGTTCCCCATGCCCATCCAGGGGAGAACGTTTCGGGCGCTGGGCAGATACACCCAGGAGAGGGGGGCAATCTATCGCTAGGCACACACTCACTCACACAGACACACTCTATATAGGGCAATTTGGAGAACTCAATTGACTTGATCCATGGTTTTGGACTGTGGGAGGAAACAGGAGAACCCGGAGGAAACCCACGCAGGCACGGGGAGGACATGGAAACTCGTGCCAACCACTAAGCCACCGTGCCACATATTTATATATATATATATATATGCAACATACATATACATATACACACACACCATGCTTTACAGTTGACATTAATAACTTCTTAATACATATATATATATATATATATATATATATATATATATATATATATATATATATATATATATATATATATATATATGCAACAACACACACACACATATATATATACATAAACTATATATACACACACACACACATACACCATGCTTTACAGTTGACATTAATAACTTCTTAATGCAATATATATGCAACACACACACACATATACATATATATATATATATATATATATATATATATATATATATATATATATATATATATATATATATACACACACATACACCATGCTTTACAGTTGACATTAATAACTTCTTAATACAATATATATATATATTAGAACATAAGAGCAGCAATCAGTCCCTATGAAACCTGACCTTCAAATCTAGCACATAGACATTGGCAGGGCACCAGCGAGCATTCAAGGTGTATTTCACAGCAGTGTCCTGACCCACATTGCATATTAATATGCAATAAACATATTAATGTAGCTCAAGCCATGTTCAAATCCCATTCCGGAGGCCCTTACTACCATCCCATATTATTTATTTTCTAAAAACAAACATTACACCCGAGATCTGAGATGCTTTTGATCTTTGCTGGGTTTTCAGTTCAAACCCCGTCAGATTCGATATTTAATGTAACTTCTAAGTTACCGATCGCATCCGTACCATGACGTCCTTCACGCCGACTCGGAGCACACGCTCGGCCACGGCGAGCTCCAGCGGCCGGGCGATGGAGGCGAGCCTGCTTTCTCTCAGGTCCTCTTCGCGTCGCAGGAGGTCATAGAGCGATGCCCCCGTCGTGGTGATCTCAGACCCCAGCTGACGCGTTGCCCTTAGTTCTGCTACCTACACACACACACACACACACACACACACAGACATTAAGAAAGACTGAAATGGGCTTTTGAAAGACGTGTGCTTGACCGAGCAGGCCTCACCTTGGAAGCCATGTCGAATTTGAACTTGCTGCTGGTCTCATCCAGACCGTGGTCCTCATCAGAGGTTTGTTTGGTCTTAATGGCGTTGTACAGGACGCTGGTCATCTTCAGCATCTCTTTCACGGCGTAGCCGTCGGCCGGGTACAGACGCTTCAGGTTCAGCTTGACGTGGGCCTTCGTCGCCTTGCAGGACACATGAACCGACATGCTGGGTCTAGTTTCTGTCTTCCAATAAATATTTGTAAAGACTCAATGATGATGATGACGGCGCACTGAATTACCATGAACTGAGCAACGGCTTTGATGAAGAAGACTCGATCGGCTTCGGTCTCGGTGTCACTGGGAATTTCCATCTGAGGCTCGTATCTGCGGGACGGCGGGGAAAAAATCACGCCACACATTAGAGACGCATGTTTTCTTTTAAGGTTCTACAAATAACAGCTATTGTTACCTCTTGACGAGCCAAATGAGAATCTCTTTCACCAGGGGAAAATTGGGAGTTCGGAAGTTTTCCATGGAGATGAGTCGTGGGTAGCCGAGTGCTCGCATCATCTCTGTAAAATCTAAAAAAAAAAAATATATATATATATATATATATATATATATATATATATATATATATATATATATATATATATATTCATTCATTCATTCATTATCTCCCGCTTTATCCTCTATTAGGGTCGCGGTGGGGTTCCCCATGCCCATCCAGGGGAGAACGTCTCGGGCGCTGGGCAGATACACCCAGGATAGGGGGCCAATCTATCGCCAATTTGGAGAACTCAATTGACTTGATCCATGTTTTTAGACTGTGGGAGGAAACAGGAGAACCCAGAGGAAACCCACGCAGACACGGGGAGAACATGGAAACTCCACCCAGATTGGGATTCGAACCGGGAATCCCTAGTGCTGAGAGGAGAACATGCTGACCACTAAGCCACCGTGCCGCCCTATATATGTATATTTAATAATAAAAAAAAACAGCAAAGGGTGAATAGAATTGTCCATCCATTATCTCCCGCTTTATCCTCTACTGGGGTCGCGGGGGGGTTCCTCATGCCCATCCAGGGGAGAAAACTTCGGGCCCTGGGCAGATACACCCAGGACAGGGGGGGCAATCTATCGCTGGACACACTCACTCACAAACACACTCTATATGGGGCAATTTGGAGAATTCAATTGACTTGATCCATGTTTTTAGACTGTGGGGGGAAACCGGAGAACCCGGAGGAAACCCACGCGGACACGGGGAGGACATGGAAACTCCACCCAGATGGGGATTCGAACCGGGAATCCCTAGCACTGAAAGGAGAACATGCTAACCACTAAGCCTGAATAGAATTAACTAAACAAAAAGATTCAGAGGGATGTCGGATGGCTATGATGGATGTTGTTTGGGGAGGAAATACTCTGAAGTATTTCAATACAAAACCTCATAATCTCTAACTTCACACACCAGAATCTTTCAGGTCAACCAAATTCACTCAGACTTAACATCAAACCGACCATTCAATGCACTAAATGGGCAAAAAAAATAGATATAATAAAATAAAATAAATTATAGGTGCACCTACATCTATTTCTAAGGCCCCCACCCCCATATTTGTTTTATAGAGTGCAGCTCAGGGCTCTGTACAAGTCAGACAATTCCACATCACTTTGCCAATATGGACCTTGTTTTATGAATGAACACAGAGCTTCCCCAAACTGTTACCACAATATAAAAACCACAGAGTGGTGCAAGAGGTTTGATATTTGTGTGTTTTAATATTGTCCCAACCCTCTTGCCCCCTTTTTAATCTTCATAAAAGGGGATGTGTCACAAAGAAACAGCATTGGGGTTAATAACTGAACAATCTATATAATTTATATAAAGATTTACAGTGATTGGATTTAGTTTCTCGTAACTTGCTTACTTCTCAGATCTCTGAATGACATGGCTGCTTCCCTTCTGTTTCGTCACTCAACCTTTAAAACAGCAAAGACATGTTTTACAAAAATATATACATTTTACGTAAACATATACATATATATATATATATATATATATATATATATATATATATATATATATATATATATATAGTTTACAAAAATATATACAGTTTATACAAAAATATATACAGTTTACACATATATAAACACACACACACACACATATATATATATATATATATATATATATATATATACATACATACACACACACATACATACACATATGTATATATATATATATATATTTATTCACACACACACATATATATATATATATATTCATTCATTATCTCCCGCTTTATCCTCTATTGGGGTCGTGGGGGGGGGTTCCCCATGCCCATCCAGGGGAGAGCGTCTCGGGCGCTGGGCAGATACACCCAGGACAGGGCGCCAATCCATCGCTGGGCACACACTCACTCACACAGACACACTCTATATGGGGCAATTTGGAGAACTCAATTAACTTGATCCATGTTTTTTGGACTGTGGGAGGAAACCGGAGAACCCGGAGGAAACCCACGCGGACACGGGGAGAACATGGAAACTCCACCCAGATGGGGATTCGAACCGGGAATCCCTAGCACTGAGAGGAGAACATGCCAACCACTAAGCCACCGTGCCACCCCTATATATATATATATATATATATATATATATATTTTTTTTTTTTTTTTTTTTTTTTTTTTTTTTTTTTTTACACACACATACAGTATATATACACACACACACACACACATATATATATATATATATATATACTAAGCGCTTACAAACATTAACACTAAGCTTAGCATTAGCAACAAGCTAACAGAGATAAGTGCTAAAAAAAAAAGTAATCAGCAAGAAACGAACGTTTCCGTTATATCCTCGTTTACTAATGTTTTTAATCGTTACTATGCCTCATAACTGCTTTGTGGTGCAATAACATAATTATCTGCAGGTTTTTTTCTCTTTAAGATGGCATGTCACTGTTTATTATATAATATATAATATATATTGGGGCGGCACGGGCTCCGGGTTCTCCGCTTTCCTCCCACAGTCCAAAAACATGGATCAAGTCAATTGAGTTCTCCAAATTGCCCCATATAGAGTGTGTCTGTGTGAGTGAGTGTGTGCCCAGTGATGGATTGGCGTCCTGTCCTGGGTGTATCTGCCCAGCGACCGAGACGTTCTCCCCTGGATGGGCATGGGGAACCCCACCGCGACCCTAATAGAGGATAAAGCGGAAGATAACGAATGAATATATAGAACCCCTCCAATGGAGGGCACGGTGGCTTAGTAGTTGGCACGTTCTCCTCTCAGCGCTAGGGATTCCCGGTTCGAATCCCCATCTGGGTGGAGTTTCCATGTCCTCCCCGTGTCTGTGTGGGTTTCCTCCGGCTTCTCCGCTTTCCTCCCACAGTCCAAAAACATGGATCAAGTCAATTGAGTTCTCCAAACTGCCCCATATAGAGTGTGTCTGTGTGAGTGAGTGTGTGCCCAGCGATAGATTGGCGCCCTGTCCTGGGTCTATCTGCCCAGCGCCCGAGACGTTCTCCCCTGGATGGGCATGGGGAACCCCACCGCGACCCTAATAGAGGATAAAGCGGGAGATAATGAATGAATAATATATAATATATATTGGGCGGCACGGTGGCTTAGTGTTTGGCATGTTCTCCTCTCAGCACTAGGGATTCCCGGTTCGAATCCCCATCTGGGTGGAGTTTCCATGTTCTCCCCGTGTCTGCGTGGGTTTCCTCCGGATTCTCCAGTTTCCTCCCACAGTCCGAAAACATGGATCAAGTCAATTGAGTTCTCCAAATTGCCCCATATAGAGTGTGTCTGTGTGAGTGAGTGTGTGCCCAGCGATGGATTGGCGCCCTGTCCTGGGTCTATCTGCCCAGCGCCGGAAACGTTCTCCCCTGGATGGACATGGGGAACCCCACCGCGAGCCTAATAGAGGATAAAGCAGGAAATAATGAATGAATAATATATTATATATATAATATATATTAGTGATTGGCACTTTCTCCTCTCAGCGCTAGGGATTTCCGGTTCGAATCCCCATCTGGGTGGAGTTTCCATGTCCTCCCCGTGTCTGCGTGGGTTTCCTCCGGGTTCTCCGCTTTCCTCCCACAGTCCGAAAACATGGATCAAGTCAATTGAGTTCTCCAAATTGCCCCATATAGAGTGTGTCTGTGTGAGAGAGTGTGTGCTCAGCGAGAGATTGGTACCCTGTCCTGGGTGTATCTGCCCAGCGCCCGAAACGTTCTCCCCTGGATGGGCATGGGAACCCCCCCCCCCCCCTGCGACCCTAATATATAGGATAAAGCGGAAGATAATGAATGAATGAATGAATGAATAAAACTCGGGCCGTCATAGGCTTGTGGCTAAGACACCACCCTCCTGACCTGAAGGTCTGCGGTTCGATTCCCGGTGTGTATCACTATACGGATTAAATGTGGAGGACAAATTCCTCGTTGTGTTTGCAGAATAAATCATTAAAACGTAATAAATAAGTAAATCATCATAAATACTTAAAAGTTTGTGGAAATCGATTTTAGGTTAGCGATGATGTCGTTGCCGCTGACCGGCAGCAGAGGGCGCTGAAGGTTCCGCCGAAACAGGAAGGCGAGCGTTGGGTTCTCTCCTTCAATGAGATGGGTCAGAAAGACGAGCTGACTGCGGTCTAAATACTCCAACGAAACGCTGTGTTTTATTTATTTACTCAGAGGAGGCGCCATCATGAAACGGGACGTCCGAATTCTGCTGTTAGGGGAACGTAAGTGCGCGCTGAGGCGTCTGCTTCTTTAACCGTTAGCTGCAGCCAGGTGCCAAGTTAGCTCGCCTGCTAAATGGTTGATTTGTCGAGCTGTTTCGGTTTAAACCTGGTTTATTTCATTATACTGTTGATGGTTCGGTGCGAATTAAGTATTAAAATACGAACTAAGTATCAAAATACGCATTATCTGCCGTTTGGGGGACGAAAGCCAACTTGGGCTGAACTTAGTGGCCGTATCCCAAATGCTGGGACGTTCACTGTGCAGGTGTGCGCCGTCGCCTCTGACGTGCACAACGAAGTGCACTACAAAGTGCACTACGAAGTGCCCTAGATATTAATATGTAGCGCTTTGTAAGTTGAATGGTTGCGTTTTTGTTTTTGGTCAATTTTTGATGGTTAATTTATAATAAACGCTGTTTAAATGATAAAATATTTGTATCAATATTTGTATTAATCCTTCGGCTCGCTGTCTATGTCCGAATAAATAAACAAAATAAAAACGTTTACATTTTAGCGGCTGAGGCGTTTGCTTCTTTAACCGTTACCTGCAGCCAGGTGCCAAGTTAGCTCGCCTGTTAAATGATTGATTTAAACCTGGTTTATTTCATCATACTGTTGATGCTTCGGTGCGAATTAAGTATTAAAATACGAACTAAGTATCAAAATACGCATTATCTGCCGTTCGGGGGACGAAAGCCAACTTGGGCTGAACTTAGTGGCCGTATCCCAAATGCTGGGACGTTCACTGTGCAGGTGTGCGCCGTCGCCTCTGTCGTGAACGGCGCGGTGCACCACGAAGTGCACTACGAAGTGCCCTAGCTATTAATATGTAGCGCTTTGTAAGTTGAATGGTTGTGTCTTGCTGTGCGTTTGTTTTTGGTCATTTTTTGATGGTTAATTTATAATAAACGCTGTTTAAATGATAAAATATTTGTATTAAACCTTTGGTTTTGACTAAATGAAGGTAGCTGGCCGATTGACTGTCCGTTTGACAAGCATGTCCGTTTGACAGGCATGTCCAAACGTCCTAATTCGTTATAATATGTCATTTATGGCTCGCTGGCTCTGTCAGTATGAATAAACAAATAAAAACGTTTACGTTTTTAGTCGTATTTTTGTTTAATTCCGCCTTTTACCACACGATGGCAGCACCATTGTGATATGTGGGTCTGCCTTTGAATTGTGGAACTATAAGTCAAGATATTCAGTGGCCGCTAGAGGGCACCAAAGGAGTGGGTTTTAATTATTTCCTCCATCCATCCATCCATACATTATCTTCCGCTTTATCCTCTACTAGGGTCGCGGGGGGTTCCTCATGCCCATCCAGGGGAGAACGTCTCAGGTGCTGGGCAGATACACCCAGGACAGGGGGGGCAATCGCTGGGCACACACTCACTCACACACACAGACACACTCTATATGGGGCAATTTGGAGAATCCAGTAGGCCTGGATCCATGTTTTTGACTGTGGGAGGAAAGCGGAGAACCCGGAGGAAACCCACGCGGACACGGGGAGAACATGGAAACTCCACCCAGATTGGCATTCATATGATTACACTGCCCTCTAGTGGGCTCAGTTGAACATACAGATGCGTAAATGCTGAAATATTACGGCTTTATTTAATAACTTTAAGTTTTGAAGGGGGCGGCATGGTGGCTTAGTGGTTGGCATGTTCTCCTCTCAGCGCTAGGGATTCCCGGTTCGAATCCCCATCTGGGTGGATTTTGCATGTTCTCCCCGTGTCCACGTGGGTTTCCTCTGGGTTCTCCGGTTTCCTCCCACAGTCCAAAAACATGGATCAAGGTCAATTGAGTTCTCCAAATTGCCCCATAGAGTGTGTATGTGTGAGTGAGTGTGTGCCCAGCGATAGATTGGCGCCCTGTCCTGGTTGTATCCGCCCAGCGGCCGAAACGTTCTCCCTTGGATGGGCATGGGGAACCCCCCCGCGACCCTAATAGAGGATTAAGCGGGAGATAATGAATGAATGGAGATTTTGAAGGCTCGTTCTACTCTAAAAAAATATATTTCTAATTTCCTTATAATTTTAAAGACTGCTTATTCCACTTAGATATTGGGTGTGTTGTTCATTCATTCATTCATTATCTCCCGCTTTATCCTCTATTAGGGTCGCGGTGGGGTTCCCCATGCCCATCCAGGGGAGAACGTCTCGGGCGCTGGGCAGAAAGACCCCGGACAGGGGGGCAATCCATCGCTGGGCACACACTCTATATGTGGGGCAATTTTGAGAACTCAATTGACTTGATCCATGTCTTCGGACTGTGGGAGGAAAGCCCGGAGAACCCGGAGGAAACCCACGCAGACACGGGGCGAACATGGAAACTCCACCCAGATGGGGATTCGAACCGGGAATCCCTAGCGCTGAGAGGAGAACGTGCCAACCACTAAACCACCTGAATGTTTGTGTTGTGTTATGGTCCAATTGTTCGGGTGCTTTGTCCTTCAGGGGTGAAAAACCCTTAACGTCGTTTTCCTTGTTAAAATTTCGTTTCCAAAGCTCCAGAGTTGAGCTTACTGAGGTGAACCATTGAGCCTGAGGGGCTCAGTGTGCAGTGATGCTGCTGATGATTATCGATTAGTCCCATGTGCATACATTTTACTGCCTTTCCAAAGTCCCACCACTCCACAGACCCACAGAAAGCAGACACAGCACCCGAACCGGATCACGATCGGCATGTCTTCACAGGTTTATATGGATGGTTGTGTAAGATGGGTGTAACCCTGTGGTATTAACATTAGTCTTCATAACATTTTCATCTGGGCAGGAAATGACAGGCACCATCTTCAGTATTTATTTTTAATTGTTGAATCTTTTATCAAGCTGTCTGGGTTTCTCTTCATTAAAAGGCTGATTGTCTTCTTAGTTTGAAGCCCTTCAGTCTTTACCTGCTGACTAATCACTCCACCTTTCCTCCTTCTAGTTCCCTCCCCTCTTTCGTCTTACCCCCACCCCCCTTTTTTTCTTATGTATTTCTTATTTATTTTATTTTATTTAGTTATTTTATTTTTATTATCATTCTTATTATAGGCGGCACGGTGGCTTAGTGGTCGGCACATTCGCCTCTCGGCGCTAGGGATTCCCGGTTTGAATCCCCATCTGGGTGGAGTTTCCATGTTCTCCCCGTGTCTGCGTGGGTTTCCTCCGGGTTCTCCGGTTTCCTTCCACAGTCCAAAAACATGGAAAGTCAATTGAATTCTCAAAAATTGCCCCCTATAGAGTGTGAGTGTGTGCCCAGCGATGGATTGGCGCCTTGTCCTGGGTGTATCTGCCCAGCGCCCGAGACGTTCTCCCCTGGATGGGCATGGGGAACCCCCCCATGCCCATCCAGGGGACCCTAATATAGGATAAAGCAGGAGATAATGAATGAAAAAAAAAAAAGAATGAATTATTATTATTATTATTATTTTTCATTCATTCATTATCTTCCGTTTTTATCTCCCATGCCCATCCAGGGGAGAACGTCTCGGGCGCTGGGCAGATGCACCCAGGACAAGGCACCAATCTATCGCTGGGCACACACTCACTCACTCACACAGACACACTCTATATGGGGCAATTTGGAGAACTCAGTTGACTTGATACATGTTTTTGGACTGTGGGAGGAAACCGGAGAACCCGGAGGAAACCCACGCGGACACGGGGAGGACATGGAAACTCCACCCAGATGGGGATTCGAACCGGGAATCCCTAGCGCCGAGAGGAGAACATGCCAACCACTAAGCTACCATGCCGCCCTGTTATTATTTTATCTATTTATTAAAAAAAAAAATTTATTAGTGACTTACATTTATTTATGGGCGTGTGGTTTTTTTACTATGTGTTTTGTCTTGGGGGTAAAAATGGGGTAAAAATTTTTTTTGAATTAAATATTTGGTACTACTTTCAATATGTGTATCATGACTTCTCAATTAAAAATTATATATAAAAAAGCTGATTGTCAATTACACCTGCTGCTAGTGTATTTTAATCAGTAAAGATCTACTTGTATGTTCTTTTATTCCTTCAGCCAAAGTGGGAAAGACCTCCCTCATCATGTCTCTGGTGGGAGAAGAGTTCCCCGAGGAGGTGAGCACCTGTGGTATTTTTAGGCAGGGATTGGGCAGCTGTTATTGTTTGCATATGGTGTTGGGATTCCATAGAACAATGGTGGCAACAATGACTGATGGGTTGACTGGAAGCTAAAAGCCCTGCTTGATTCAACCTGTAACCCACTAAGCTCAAAAGGTTCTGTATGTTGTTAACCCGGAACCCATTTCTTTATCGTCCCAAGGTCAAAGACGACAGCAGAATGTCGTCCTATTGGGTACGCCTACGTTGGTGCCCATAAAAAAAAAGAATTAACAACCTCTAGTCCTTACAAAATCAGAGCCTGTGACTAAACACTGCACCCTTTCCTTTAGATCTCCAACCTCCCGTGATATTTGTTTACTCCACACCCTAACCACCGAGTGACCATGCCTCACACGCACTGTATTCAGTGTCACTTACAGATGTCATAACATCATACCATCCAGCAAACCTGCTTATGAGCTCTATATGGGGCAATTTGGAGAACTCAATTGACTTGATCCATGTTTTTGGACTGAGGGAGGAAACCGGAGAACCCGGAGGAAACCCACGCGGACAGGGGGAGGACATGGAAACTCCACCCAGATGGAGATTCGAACTAGTGCTGAGAGGAGAACATGCTAAAGACTAAGCTACCGTGCACCTTCTTAATCTTATTTAATTTCATTCATTCATCCATCCATCATCTTCCACTTTATCCTCTATTAGGGTCGTGGGGGGGGGGTTCCCCATGCCCATCCAGGGGAGAACATCTCGGGTGCTGGGCAGATACACCCAGGACGGGGGGGGGGGGGGGGGGGGGCAATCTATCGCTGGGCACACACTCACTCACTCACACAAACACACTCTATATGGGGCAATTTGGAGAACGCAATTGACTTGATCCATGTTTTTGGACTGTGGGAGGAAACCGGAGAACCCGGAGGAACCCCACGCAGACATGGGGAGGACATGGAAACTCCACCCAGATGGGGATTCGAACCGGGAATCCCTAGCGCTGAGAGGAGAACATGCCAACCACTAAGCCAAGCACTAAACTCGATTGACTTGATCCATGTTTTTGGACTGTGGGAGGAAACCGGAGAACCCGGAGGAAACCCACGAGGAGAAGAGGAAGTTAAGTTCAAGTTATTTATTTATATAGCGCTTTTTCCAACAGTACATTGTCACAAAGCAGCTTTACAGAACGACACTTCTGGAACCTCCACCCAGATGGGGATTCGAACCGGGAATCCCTAGTGCTGAGAGGAGAACGTGCCGATCAGTGGTTTTAATTCTTAGTATTTTTGTCTTTGTGTCTGTTGAGGTTCCCCTCCGAGCCGAAGAGATCACCATACCCGCCGACGTCACTCCAGAGAAAGTTCCCACTCACATAGTGGACTACTCCGGTAATGAGATGTGTTAAGACCTAGTGCACTATATACCATATTTTACGGTACCGGACTATAAGGCGCAGTCTGAATTAAGGACTCTATTACTGTATGGTACTTACCGTATTTTCCGGACTATAAGGCGCACCGTACTATAAGGCGCAGTCTCAATTACGGACTCTATTACTGTACGGTACTTACTGTATTTTCCGTACTATAAGGCGCACCGTACTATAAGGCGCAGTCTCAATTAAGGACTCTATTACTGTACGGTACTTACCGTATTTTCCGGACTATAAGGCGCACCGTACTATAAGGCGCAGTCTGAATTACGGGGTCTATTTCTGTATTTGCCCCACGTATAAGGCGCACCATACTATAAGGCGCAATCTCAATTACGGACTCTATTACTGTAGGGTACTTACCGTATTTTCCGGACTATAAGGCGCAGTCTGAATTACGGGGTCTATTTCTGTATTTGCCCCACGTATAAGACTACTCCGGTAATGAGATGTGTACAGACCTAGTGCACTATATACCATATTTTACGGTACCGGACTATAAGGCGCAGTCTCAATTAAGGACTCTATTACTGTACGGTACTTACCGTATTTTCCGGACTATAAGGCTCACCTAAAAGCCTAAAATTTTCCCAGAAATCGGACGTGCGCCTTATAATCCGGTGCGCCTTATATGTGTACTGAATTCCAAAATCTATAAAAGTGTTGTTGTGCGACCGGGTGGTTTTTTCCACACATCAGCGTCCCCGTATTTATTCTGTACGGCAGCGTATTATAAGGCACTCGCTAAAACATACGATCTACAAGAAAAGTAAAGGATGCAAAACGCTGATTTATAATTGAACTTTATCCTACACACATTATTTGAATCACTCTTCTCCCACAAATCCATCAAAGTCCTCGTCTTCTGTGTCTGAATTAAAAAGCTGGTTCTCTATCGAGCACTCCGGTGTTCCCCCTCATCGATGTCCGAGTCCATCTCGTCTCCGGGCGGCCGTTCGGCGACGACGCCGGCTTTCGCGAAGTCTCGGACGACGGTCACGGCAGAAACCTCAGCCCAGGCATCCACAATCCATTCACAGACGGTGGCGTAACTCGCCCCGCCGCCGCCTCCCTAGTTTTAGTAAACGTGTGTTCGCGTCTATCATCCATCGCTCCCACGCCGCCCGCAACTTTACTTTAAACGCCCCGTTTACGCCAATGTCCAGCGGTCGGAGTTCTTTATTTAATCCTCCCGGAACGACGGCGAGCTCCCAATTCATTTTCGTCACTCGGCTTTTCTGTGAGATGAGCGCGCGTGGAGTCGCAGATCAGCAGGGCGGCGATGTGGGGAAAAAAACCACCCGGTCGAACAAGAACACTTTTATAGATTTTGGAACTCAGTACACGTATAAGGCGCACCGGGTTATAAGGCGCACGTCCGATTTCTGGGAAAATTTTAGGCTTTTAGGTGCGCCTCATAGTCCGGAAAATACGGTAGTGTGTTATCTGTTTTTGTAGTTTAAACATAGCATAGCACAGTAGGGTAGTGAGGAAGGGAATAAGGAACCAAGTGAAAGATTATGTAGGCTGTCCCATTTATTTTCGGTTTCTCTGTTACTGCATCGAGTCCCGTCGCTAATCCGTAGCGCGAATAGAATATGGGACATGTGCCAACGACTGTCTTTGTCACCTCTGTTTGCAGAGACCGAGCAATCGGAGGACGTTCTGCGGGACGAGATCTTTAAGGTGAGCAGCCTTTGTTCTGAAATGAGGTCGCGCTCAGATTAAGCTTCTGAAATTCGAAGTCTGTGTTCTATCAGGAGTGTATGTGTAACAGAAGAGTTCCGTTATTGTGTCTTAAGGTCAGAGGTTAGGGTGGTCAGGTTAGGGTGCTGTATGGCCCTCGTGTTCTGACCCCTAACCAAGTTGGGATACTTTGTGAGTCGCCTTAGATAAAGGCTTCAGCTGAATGACCAATTGTAGAAGTACTGTGGACTGGTTACCCCAACGTGGGTGGTAGTAGTGAGTAGGGCCGTAACAATGAATCGATAAAATCGATAAAAATCGATTATGAAAAGTGTCGATAAACGAATTTGGTTATCGATTCGTTGGGTCGCGCGATTCCTCGCATTGTCGTAACCGCTTACGTCACCTGCAGCGCTTCAACAACGCTGAAAAAACAAGGAACGAGGCGGGATCTGCGAAAAAACTGTGATAAATCGTACGAATGAAACAACAAGCTTCCGTTTAAATCATTCAAGAACTGCGCTTCACGCAAATAAAGAACGTGGAACATGCGAGCTCCGCGAAAATGAATTAACCTGGACAGTGATGATCCACCACCTGAAACTAAACGTGTGTTACTTTATATTTTCATTTAATTAGCTTAAGCAGTGTTTAAATTGGCTTTACAAATGCGTACAACTCGTACACAATGGCCGTAATTAATGCTCAAGCTTTGAATTTTCTGACAGTGTGAGTGCAGACACTGCCCTCTATGGGAGTGACGGGGAATTGGTAACATATTACACCTGCACAAATTTAGTGTAATTTAGTATTTTTTCACACTATGCTACATATTGTGCCAGGGTGTGTGTTTGCGATTTGTGTGTATTTGTTCTTTGGGCTACTTGGACGCCTTCAACTCGCACCGTAAATAAAACCAGACATTTATTGACATAACTACTGATTTGTGGCGTTCTCATTTATAAGTTGAATTTATAATTTATTTAGCTGAATGACTAAATGTAAATGCAAAGACATGGAAAATGTATTTTTATTTATCCGATAAATCGGAAAAATTATCGCCCGATTAATCGATTATCAAAATAATCGTTGGTTGCAGTCTTGGTAATGAGGAGGTCTTTCTTTTTAAACTCGTCACCATGACTAAACGCCCCCCCCCCCGTGTTCTCCTCAGGCCAACGTGGTGTGTGTGGTGTATGACGTTACTCAAGAAGAAACCATCGACAAGGTACCTTCTTTTTGTTCCCCGATTCCCTTTCGCTGTGTGTATATGTGTGGGTGTGGTTTCCCGGTTTCATTTGTTCTCCGTCTTCTCTGTCAGATCAGGACGAAATGGATCCCGCTGGTGAACGGCGGAACTGAGAAAGGCAGCAAGTACGAAACCGCCGTGCCTTTGAATCCGCATGGTTCTATTTCGCTTGTGCTAATCGGTGCTGAATAGAAATGCCGGGTGCCCCAACTGCTAGGATTATTCATTCATTCATTGTCTTCCGCTTTATCCTCTATTAGGGTCGCGGGGGGGGTTCCCCATGCCCATCCAGGGGAGAACGTCTCGGGCGCTGGGCAGATAGACCCAGGACAGGGGGGCAATCTATCACTGGGCACACACTCACTCACACAGACACACTCTATATGGGGCAATTTGGAGAACTCAATTGACTTGATCCATGTTTTTGGACTGTGGGAGGAAAGCGGAGAACCCGGAGGAAACCCACGCAGACACGGGGAGGACATGGAAACTCCACCCAGATGGGGATTCGAACCGGGAATCCCTAGCGCTGAAAGGCGAACGTGCTAACCACTAAGCCACCGTGCCGCCCTCTGCTAGGATTAGCCCCTTTAATTAGCAGCGGTTGCCACAACTAGTATAACCCCTGCACAATAAACACGTGACGAGACGTGCTTCCAAAGTTGTGCTCCTCCTGGAAATGTACGCAAGTTAGAGTTGCTAGTTCAGTTTAGTTTAGTTTAGTTTAGTTTTGTCAGTCAGTACATTGTCACAAAGCAGCTTTACAGAATGAAAAGCCTTTAAACCCCCAAAGAGCAAGCCGAAGCGACAGTGGCAAGAAAAAACTCCCCGTTATGTTGTTATTTTAAGGAGGAAACCTTGTGAGGACCGAGGCTCAGTGGGGGACTCGTCCTCCTTGAGAGGCCGGGCAGCATCAGCAGTGTAGGACACTATTGTACAGTGCATGTATTACGTACAGTACACACCTTCCCATTGACCTCATGGGGGCAGAATGGGGACAGACAATGGGCCCGGCGTGGCCCCGAAGACAATGCCCAGGTCTGAACTACAGGAAGCAAAGTGTTCTGCTCATTGTGTTGTATTTACTGGTCCAGTATTTACATTCATCCATTATCTTCCGCTTTATCCTCTATTAGGGTCGCGGGGGGGTTCCCCATGCCCATTCAGGGGAGAACGTCTCGGGCGCTGGGCAGATACACCCAGGACAGGACGCCAGCCTATCACTCACTCACACAGACACACTCTATATGGGGCAATTTGGAGAATTCAATTAACTTGATCCATGTTTTTGGACTGTGGGAGGAAACTGGAGAACCCGGAGGAAACCCACGCGGACACGGGAAGAACATGGAAACTCCACCCAGATGGGGATTCGAAGCGGGAATCCCTAGTGCTGAGAGGAGAACATGCCAAACCACTAAGCCACCCTGCCACCCAAACAAAAAAGTCATCTGATCATTTTGACTGTGGCGTGATTGTTGGTGCCAGAAGTGAGTTTAAGTATTTTTAGAACTGCCCATTCTTATTTTGAGATGCCATGTCCATCCATTATCTTCCGCTTCATCCTCTATCAGGGTCGCGGTGGGGTTCCCCATGCCCATCCAGTGGAGAACGTTTCGGGCGCTGGGCAGATAGACCCAGGACAGGGCGCCAATCTATCACTGGACACACACTCACTCACACAGACACACTCTATATGGGGCAATTTGGAGAACTCAATTGACTAGATCTATGTTTTTGGACTGTGGGAGGAAAGCGGAAAACCCGGAGGAAACCCACGCAGACACGGGGAGAACATGGAAACTCCACCCAGATGGGGATTCGAACCGGGAATCCCTAGTGCTGAGAGGAGAACATGCCAAACACTAAGCCACCGTGCCGGCCCAGTATTTACATATCGATTTCTTTTTCCGTAGGATTCCGGTCATCTTGGTGGGCAACAAGTCCGACCTGCGCTCCGGCAGCTCCATGGAGACCATCTTGCCGATCATGAACCAGTTCTCGGAGATCGAGACCTGTGTGGAGGTCAGAACGAAACGTTAATGAGGGTTAACGAGCGGGGGGGTTCCCCATGCCCATCCAGGGGAGAATGTCTCGGGCGCTGGGCAGATACACCCAGGACAGGGGGGCAATCTATCTCTCACTCACACAGACACACTCTATATGGGGCAATTTGGAGAACCTAATTGACTTGATGCATGATGCAGTTTTTGGACTGTGGGAGGAAACCGGAGAACCCGGAGGAAGCCCACGCGGACACGGGGAGGACATGGAAACTCTACCCAGATTGGGATTCGAACCGGGAATCCCTAGCGCTGAGAGGAGAACATGCTAAACACTAAGCCACCGTGCCGCCCTAGAAATATTATTATCCATTCATCCATTATCTTCCGCTTCATCCTCTATTAGGGTCGCGGTGGGGTTCCTCATGCCCATCCAGGGGAGAACGTCTCGGGCGCTGGGCAGATACACCCAGGACAGGGCGCCAATCCATCACCGGGCACACACTCACTCACACAGACACACTCTATATGGGGCAATTTGGAGAACTCAATTGACGTGATCCATGTTTTTGGACTGTGGGAGGAAACTGGAGAACCCGGAGGAAACCCACGCGGACACGGGGAGGACATGGAAACTCCACCCAGATGGGGATTCGAACCGGGAATCCCTAGCGCTGAGAGGAGAACATGCCAACCACTAAGCCACCGTGCTGCCTCAGATTAAAGGATCCATCCATCCGTTATCTTCCACTTTATCCTATATATTAGGGTCACGGTGGGGTTCCCCATGCCCATCCAGGGGAGAACGTTTCGGGCGCTGGGCAGATACACCCAGGACAGGGGGGCAATCTATCGCTGGGCACACACTCACTCACACAGATACACTCTATATGGGGCAATTTGGAGAACTCAATTGACTCGATCCATGTTTTTGGATTGTGGGAGGAAACCGGAGAACCCGGAGGAAACCGACACAGACAGGGGTAGAACATGGAAACTCCACCCAGATGGGGATTCGAACCGGGAATCCCTAGCGCTGAGAGGAGAACATGCCAACCACTAAGCCACCGTGCCGCCCATCGAGTGTTTTAAGAGTAAAGAACACGGGTGTTTGTAGTATTTAAATGACCCTCAGTCTGTCCTGTATGTAAATGCTGCTGATTTAATAACCAAACGTTGTCTGTGTCCGCAGTGTTCCGCCAAAAACCTGAAGAACATCTCGGAACTTTTTTACTACGCCCAGAAAGCCGTGCTTCACCCGACAGCGCCGCTCTACGACCCCGAGGACAAACAGGTCTGCACCGCCACCCGCTGGGACTTCAAATAGGAACATCTATCTAATACCCTCCGGGTTCTCCGCTTTCCTCCCACAGTCCAAAAACATGCATCAAGTCAATTGGGTTCTCCAAATTGCCCCATATAGAGTGTGTCTGTGTGAGTGAGTGATAGATTGCCCCCTGTCCTGGGTGTATCTGCCCAGCGCCCGAGACGTTCTCCCCTGGATGGGCATGGGGAACCCCCCGCGACCCTAATAGAGGATAAAGCGGGAGATAATTAATGGATGGATAATAATATTTCAAGGGCGGCACGGTGGCTTAGCGTTTGGCATGTTCTCCTCTCAGCGCTGGGGATACCCGGTTCGAATCCCAATCTGGGTGGAGTCTCCATGTCCTCCCCGTGTCCCCGTGGGTTTCCTCCGGGTTCTCCGGGTTCCTCCCACAGTCCAAAAACATGGATCAAGTCAATTGGGTTCTCCAAATTGCCCCATATAGAGTGTGTGTGTGTGAGTGAGTGTGTGCCCAGCGATAGATTGCCCCCTGTCCTGGGTGTATCTGCCCAGGGCCCGAAACGTTCTCCTCTGGATGGGCATGGGGAACCCCCCCCCCCCCCCCCCCCCCCCCCCCCCCCCCCCCCCCGACCCTAATATAGGATGAAGCGGAAGATAATGGATGAATGGATAATAAAATTTCTAGGGCGGCACGGTGGCTTAGTGGTTTGGCATGTTCTCCTCTCAGAGCTAGGGATTCCCGGTTCGAATCCCCATCTGGGTGGAGTTTCCATGTTCTCCCCTTGTCCGCGTGGGTTTCCTCCAGGTTTCCCGCTTTCCTCCCACAGTCCAAAAACATGCATCAAGTCAATTGAGTTCTCCAAATTGCCCCATATAGAGTGTGTCTGTGTGAGTGAGTGTGTGCCCGGTGATAGATTGCCCCCCTGTCCTGGGTGTATCTGCCCAGCGCCCGAGACGTTCTCCCCTGAATGGGCATGGGGAACCCCCGCCACGACCCTAATGGAGGATAAAGCGGAAGATAATGGATGGATGTCTCAAAATAAGACTTGGCAGTTTTAAAAATACTTAAACTCACTTCTGGCACCAACAATCACGCCACAGTCAAAATGACCAGATGACTTTTTTTGTTCGGGCGGCACGGTGGCTTAGCGTTTGGCATGTTCTCCTCTCAGCGCTAGGGATTCCCGGTTCGAATCCCCATCTGGGTGGAGTTTCCATGTCCTCCCCGTGTCCCCGTGGGTTTCCTCCGGGTTCTCCGGTTTCCTCCCACAGTCCAAAAACATGGATCAAATCAATTGAGTTCTCCAAATTGCCCCATATAGAGTGTGTCTGTGTGAGTGTGTGCCCAGCAATGGATTGGCGCCCAGTCCTGGGTGTATCTGCCCAGCGCCCGAAACGTTCTCCCCTGGATGGGCATGGGGAACCCCCCCGCGACCCTAATAGAGGATAAAGCGGAAGATAATGAATGGATGGACTTTTTTGATCATTTCTCATTTATAATGAGACTTCGTGTCTGTGTTGTAGCTGAAACCGCAGTGTGTTCGAGCTCTCACTCGGATATTCAACATATCGGATCAGGACAACGATCGGATTTTAAGTGACACTGAACTCAACAACTTCCAGGTAGGAAGCCCCCCCTAGGAAGAAAACTTTTTGCCCCCCCCCCACACACACGCACGCACTCACCCCCTCCGTACATGACAAAATGGGATGAAAAAGTATTTGTACACACGCCCACTGTAGTATGATTTGTCTATAAATTTGTCATAAGTACACCTCGTTTATAACAATGTCTCCTTATTAACAATAAAGAAAACAAAGAAAGAAATATAGCTCAACTTAGAATAGAATCATTTTATTAACTTTGTTTTTTAGTTTGCAACAGAAACGAATGAAATCCTTATTTCAACTAGAAATATTTTTGAACCGACTGGCGTTTGATACTGAAAAATGAAATGAGGAGCTCAATTTATTAAGACTTTAACCTACAAAACAAACATGAATACAACAATTTGTGCTTTTTTTTTTTTTTTTTTTATCAAAATAAGGAAATCAGAACTAATATCTTCAACGTGCCCGTTCTGCAGCGCACAACTTTTCTGCAGTAGTAATAGTAATAATTGCTGGCTGTACGCGTCACGTTTTCGATTAAAAACTCAAGCGGTTATCAGCGTGATCGGGGTGTAATGTCTTTAAGTGACGCCTTCATTTATTTCACGCTGTCCGCTGCCAACATTTAAAGACACAGAAGACACGTCGGTCTTTCTTCGTCTCCCGCCTTCGTTACCGTGAAACCAAGCTCTACATACACTCTCCTCGTTTTAACGTTCGGTTGACTTTTGTTGCTCTCATTATCTTCGTCTCTCTCCGCCTTTCTCTCCGTCATTCCTGTTAAATATTTCTCCATGTTGTCTCTTGAGGGTTTCTTCAGTACACTTAATATCACTTGCTCTGTGATTTCTTGTTATGCACTATTTGAGAAGCACTGAGGGACCGGGAATGGAACCGGGGACCTTCAGGCATCAAAGATATTTGTTCTAAAGCAGCTATCTGGCGTTGTGTGTATGCAGAAGTCCTGTTTTGGGAACCCTCTAGCCCCCCAGGCTCTGGAGGACGTGAAGACCGTCGTGTGGAAGAACACCGGTGATGGTGTCCAAGACAACGGCCTGACACTTAACGGTAACGCGTCCAATCTCGCGGACAGTCACGTGAGAACAACAAAAGCGGACAATATCATTCATCCGTTCGTCCATTATCTTCCGCTTTATCCTCTATTAGGGTCACGGGGGGGTTGGGGGTTCCCCATGCCCATCCAGGGGAGAACGTTTCGGGCGCTGGGCAGATACACTCAGGACAGGGGGGCAATCTATCGCTGGGCACACACTCACACAGACACACTCTATATGGGGCAATTTGGAGAACTCAATTGACTTAATCCATGTTTTTGGACTGTGGGAGGAAAGCGGAGAACCCGGAGGAAACCCACGCGTACACGGGGAGGACATGGAAACTCCACCCAGATGGGGATTCGAACCGGGAATCCCTAGCGCTGAGAGGAGAACATGCCAAACCACTAAGCCACTATGCCACCACGGACAACATCATTCATTATCTTCCGCTTTATCCTATATTAGGGTCGCGGGGGGGTTCCCCATGCCCATCCAGGGGAGAACGTTTCGGGCGCTGGGCAGATACACCCAGGACAGGGGGGCAATCTATCGCTGGGCACACACTCACTCACACAGACACAGACACACTCTATATGGGGCAATTTGGAGAACTCAATTGACTTGATCCATGTTTTTGGACTGTGGGAGGAAACCGGAGAACCCGGAGGAAACCCACGCGGACACGGGGAGAACACGGAACCTCCACCCAGATGGGGATTCGAACCGGGAATCCCTAGCGCTGAGAGGAGAACATGCCAAACCACTAAGCCACCATGCCACCGCGGACAACATCATTCATTATCTTCCGCTTGATCCTATATTAGGGTCGCGGTGGGGTTCTCCATGCCCATCCAGGGGAGAACGTCTCGGGCGCTGGGCAGATACACCCAGGACAGGGGGGCAATCCATCGCTGGGCACACACTCACTTACACAGACACACTCTATATGGGGCAATTTGGAGAATTCAATTGACTTGATCCATGTTTTTGGACTGTGGGAGGAATCCGGAGAACCCGGAGGAAACCCACGCGGACACGGGGAGGACACGGAAACTCCACCCAGACGCCGACCACTAAGCCACCACCGACAATATCAATGACTTTTTATTAATTGGTCATTTAATGGACGCTTTAACCCAAAGCAACTTACAAGGTGGACACAGGGTTCATCACAACATCCCTGGAGCAATGAGGGTGAAGGGTCTCGCTCAAGTGGACCTGGGATTTGAACCCCCAACCTTCTGATTGACAGCCCAACACCCAACCCTTGACCCTAATGAAGTGACCACTGAGTACGTATATGTGATTGGCTTGTGTGGATGGTTTCAGGGTTCCTGTTTCTGAACACCCTCTTTATTCAGAGAGGACGGCACGAGACCACATGGACCATCTTGCGCAAGTTCGGCTACGACGACACGCTCGAGCTGACCGACGACTACCTCTATCCACAGTGGGTTCGGCTGGATAACTTAAGTCTGATAACTTTATTACACTTTATCCACCCCATGTAGGGGGTATGCGTGCTGGACAGCAGCTCCGTGATTGGATGGACACCCCTGGATACAGATGTGCAAACCAATTCAAGTTAAAGGGTTTCCATCTGGAAGATACACGGTTTCCATTTCGATGGTGTAGGATTTTGGTAATAAATAGGGCTGTCTTCAACTAAGGATTTTCAGAGTCGAATCTGATTCGTCAGATTTTCCCCTATAGTCGACTGATAGTCGAATCAGTTAAAATTTCACCACAAGATGGCGCTATAAGCGTGGTTTTTAAGAAATATTTTTTTTTATATTTTACTTGTTTTTCTAGAGCACCGTCAATGGGTTAAAGCGCACACATCATTTAAAAAAAATATTAACAGAAATCAGGATGATTTTATTTGACAAAAGGCTATATATATATTATAGGGGTGAGCTGCAATATTCGCTGATTCGACGATTCGATTCGGAGAACCGTAGTCGACTATGAAGCTCATAGTCGAATGTACCATTTTGACCACATGGGGGCGCCCATGGCTGCTGCTAAGCACATGAAATGTCTTTGTGTTCGTTATATATATAGTTTTTTGTCAAATAAAATCATCCTAATTTCTAGAAAAAAAAGAAAAACAAAAAAAAAAGGTTTTCTTTTGTTAGAAAAACAAGTAAAATATATAAAAAAATATATTTTTTAAAAACTACGCTTATAGCGCCATCTCGTGGTGAAATTTTAACTGATTCGACTATCAGTCGACTATAGGGAAAATCTGACGAATCAGATTCGACTACGAAAATCTGTAGTTGAATACAGCCCTAATATATAACGAAAACAAAGACATTTCATGGAAAAACTCATGCTTAGCAGCAGCCATGGGCGCCCCCATGTGGTCAAAATGGTACATTCGACTATAAGGTTCATAGTCGACTACGGTTCTCTGAATCGAATCGTCGAATCAGCGAATATTGCAGCTCACCCCTACTATACATATAATACTATACTATAGAATAATTTTACTGAAAAACATCCCCCTTTGGATAAAAGCGTCTGCTAAATGATATTAAATGTAAAAACATGGAATTTTTTTATTTATTTATCCGATTTATCGATGAATCGAAAAAATAATCGACCGATTAATCAATTATCAAAATAATAATATAGTAATAAATAGTAATAAATAAGTCTGTATTAGTCATATATTCATTATCCTCTTCGGGGCAGATATACCCGGACGGGGCGTTAATCTATCGCTGGGCAGACTTACTCACACAGACGTACACAGACTACACATTATACGACCTTATAGCCATGTTTTCGGACTGTGGGAGGAAACCGGAGAACCCGGAGGAATCCCACACTGACGTGGGGAGAACATGGAAACTCCATCCAGGTCAGGATTCCGACCTTGAGCCCCAGGGCTGAGAGGTTAAACACTGAGGCATCCTGTAGTCCATCCATCCATCCATTATCTTCCGCGTTATCCTATATTAGGGTTGGGGGGGTTCCCCATGCCCATCCAGGGGAGAACGTTTTGGGCGCTGGGCAGATACACCCAGGACAGGAGGGGCAATCCATCACTGTGCACACACTCACTCAGACAGACACACTCTATATGGGACAATTTGGAGAACTCAATTGACCTGGATCCATGTTTTTGGACTGTGGGAGGAAACCGGAGAACCCGGAGGAGACCCACGCGGACACGGGGAGGACATGGAAACTCCACCCAGATTGGGATTCGAACCGGGAATCCCTAGAGCCGAGAGGAGAACATGCCAAACCACTAAGCCGCCCTGTAGTAGTCATGTTTGATTTATTAAATACGTGTGTAATAACCTGTAACTACAAATTCCCGGCTCCCGGGATTCCCGGTTCGAATCCCTATATGGGTGGAGTTTCCATGTCCTCCCCGTGTCCACGTGGGCTTCCTCCGGGTTCTCCACTTTCCTCCCACAGTCCAAAAACATGGCTCAAGTCAATTGAGTTCTCCAAATTGCCCCATATAGAGTGTGTCTGTGTGTGAGTGTGTGCCCAGCGATGGATTGCCCCCCTGTCCTGGGTGTATCTGCCCAGCGCCCGAAACGTTCTCCCCTGGATGGGCATGGGGAACAACCCCCCCTCCCCCCGCGACTTATATATAGGATAATGCGGAAGATAATGGATGGATGGAAGGTACGTTATCCTCTCAGCACTAGGGATTCCCAGTTCTACCTTCAATCTGGGTGGCGTTTGCATGTTCTCCCCGAGTCCACGTGGGTTTCCTCTGGGTTCTCCGCTTTCCTCCCACAGTCCAAAAACATGGCTCAAGTCAATTGAGTTCTCCAAATTGCCCCATATAGAGTGTGTGTGTGTGTGTGAGTGAGTGTGTGCCCGGTGATAGATTGCCCCCCTGTCCTGGGTGTATCTGCCCAGCGCCCGAAACGTTCTCCCCTGGATGGGCATGGGGAACCCCCCCCCGCGACCCTACTAGCGGATAAAGCGGAAGATAATGGATGGACATTAACAGGGACTCCTTATTATTAATTAGGTGAAATCTGCAACTTCGCCATTTAATGCTTGTGAATCCCACACACTGTTCCTTTCACCTTGAATAACTAAGGGTTCGTGTGCGTTCAGGTTACGGGTCCCTGTTGGTTGCACCACGGAATTGAATTCGATGGGGTATCAGTTTCTCCAGCAGCTGTTTGAGAAATACGACGAGGTAATCGGTTCATATATCTAATACATATATATAATTATGCACCTATAGATGTTAATTAAACAGGAGCCGGCTTAACGAGGTCATATTCGCGTGCTTTTCGTAGGACGAGGACTCGGCCTTGTCTCAGGCAGAGCTGAAGAACCTCTTCGCCGTGTTTCCCTACATGCCCTGGGGCGAGTCGGTGTACCGTAGCGTCTCCACCACGGAGGACAACTACATCTCTCGGCGTGGCTACCTCTGCCAGTGGACGTAAGCAATACGGACCTCGTTTGGGAGATGGTCGGTCGGTCGGTCGGTCAGTGGGTCCATCGTCACAGCGGCGTTCCACTCCCGCAGGTTGTCGGCGTACCTGGACGTTCACCGGTGTCTGGAGCATCTGGGCTACCTGGGTTATCCCATTCTGATGGAGCAGGAGTCTCAGACGTCTGCCGTCACAGGTACGACCCTCGGCATCTCCTCACTTAACGACGACCCGGTTAACGACCCGGTTAACGACCCGGTTAACTTATATTGAATATCCATATATGGGCAAATTTCAAAGATATGACGGATCCCCCCTCCCCGTCAATGGGAAGCTCGGTCGACGGTGGCAGGGGGCGCCAAAAAACAAAACTTCATTCATTCATTATCTTCCGCTTTATCCTCTATTAGGGTCGCGGTGGGGGGGGGGTTCCCCATGCTCATCCAGGGGAGAACGTCTCAGGCGCTGGGCAGATACACCCAGGACAGGGCGCCAATCTATCTCACTCACACAGACACACTCTATATGGGGCAATTTGGAGAACCCAATTGACTTGATCCATGTTTTTGGACTGTGGGAGGAAAGCGGAGAACCCGGAGGAAACCCACGGGGACACGGGGAGGACATGGAAACTGCACCCAGATGGGGATTCGAACCGGGAATCCCTAGTGCTGAGAGGAGAACATGCTAACCACAACCTAGGGTTGTTCTAGATAATTGAACTATCCATCCATCCATTATCTTCAGCTTTATCCTATATTAGGGTTGTGGGGGGGTTCCCCATGCCCATCCAGGGGAGAACGTCTCGGGCGCTGGGCAGATACACCCAGGACAGGATGCCAATCCATCGCTGGGCATACACTCACTCACACATACACACTCTATATGGGGCAATTTGGAGAACCCAATTGACTTGATCCATGTTTTTGGACTGTGGGAGGAAAGCGGAGAACCCGGAGGAAACCCACAGGGACACGGGAAGGACATGGAAACTCCACCCAGATGGGGATTCGAACCGGGAATCCCTAGTGCTGAGAGGAGAACATGCCAACCACTAAGCCACCATGCCTCCCCTTCCACCATTTCAACGCTATTTAAAGAGAAAGTGAAGGAGACGACAAAAATGACCGTGGGATATAAGGCTGTTATCACCACAAATCTAGAGTGCCCATTGATAGATTGCCCCCCCTGTCCTGGGTGTATCTGCCCAGCGCCCAAGACGTTCTCCCCTGGATGGGCATGGGGAACCCCCCCCCCCACCCGCGACCCTAATAGAGGATAATGCAGAAGATAATGGATGGATGGATAATAATATTTGGGTATGGGTGGCATGGCGGTTTAGTGTTTAGCATGTTCTCCCCTCAGCGCAAGGGATACCCGGTTCGAATCCCCATCTGGGTGGAGTTTCCATGTCCTCCCCGTGTCCCCATGGGTTTCCTCCGGGTTCTCCGGTTTCCTCCCACAGTCCAAAAACATGGATCAAGTCAATTGAATTTTCCAAATTGCCCCATTTAGAGTGTGTCTGTGTGAGTGAGTGATGGATTGCCTCCTGTCCTGGGTGTATCTGCCCTGCGCCCGAGACGTTCTCCCCTGGATGGGCATGGGGAACCCCCCCCCCCCTAATAGAGGATAAAGCGGAAGATAATGGATGGATGGATGGACAATCCCATTAGAATATTAAATGAAGCGAGCCAAATGAGCCAATCAGGGACGTCGGAGCTGGTGTGTGGAACTGCATCAGCTGGCTCCACTCGCCTTGGAGGAACCTGGCTGTTGCGTGATGTTGGAGATCTAAAGAAGCGAACACCAATCGAAATAATGTTTCTTTTTCTGCAGTGACCCAAGAAAAGACATCAGACCTGGACAAAGGACAGACCCAGCGCTCCGTGTTCCTCTGCAAGGTGATTGGACCCCGTGGGACGGGAAAGACGGCCTTCCTGCAGGCCTTCCTGGACCAAAGCCTTACGGTGAGAGGGCTACTCATATATAATATTCATTCATTCATTCATCATCTTCTGCTTTATCCTCTATAATGGTCGCGGGGGGGTTCCAGAACAGAGGGGCAATCAATCGCTGGGCACACACTCACTCACAGACACACTCTATATGGGGCAATTTGGAGAACTCAATTGACTTGATCCATGTTTTTGGACTGTGGGAGGAAACCGGAGAACCCGGAGGAAACCCACGCGGACACGGGGAGGACATGGAAACTGCACCCAGATGGGGATTCGAACCGGGAATCCCTAGCGCTGAGAGGAGAACATGCCAACCACTAAGCCACCATGCATACATAATATCTAATATAATATATAACGTGGCGGCACGGTGGCTTAGTGGTTGGCATGTTCTCCTCTCAGCGCTAGGGATTCCCGGTTCGAATCCCCATCTGGGTGGAGTTTCCATGTTCTCCCCGTGTCCCCGTGGGTTTCCTCCGAGTTCTCCAGTTTCCTCCCACAGTCCAAAAACATGGATCAAGTCAATTGAATTCTTCAAATTGCCCCATATAGAGTGTGTCTGTGTGAGTGAATGTGTGCCCAGTGATAGATTGGCGCCCTGTCCTGGGTGGATCTGCCCAGCGCCCGAGACGTTCTCCCCTGGATGGGCATGGGGAACCCAACCCCCCCCCCCGCGAACCTAATAGAGGATAAAGCGGAAGATGATGAATGAATGAATGAATGTATGAAATTAAATACGATTAAGAAGGTGCACGGTGGCTTAGTGTTTAGCATGTTCTCCTCTCAGCACTAGGGATTCCTGGTTCGAATCCCCATCCGGGTGCCGTTTCCATGTTCTCCCCGTGTCCGCGTGGGTTTCCTCCTGGTTCTCCGGTTTCCTCCCGCAGTCCAAAAACATGGATCAAGTCAATTGAGTTCTCCAAATTGCCCCATATAGAGTATCTGTGAGTGAGAATGGATTGGCGCCCTGTCCTGGGTGTATCTGCCCAGCGCCCGAAACGTTCTCCCCTGGATGGGCATTGGGACCCCCCCCCCCCCCCCCCCAACCCTAATAGAGGATAAAGCGGCAGATGATGAATGAATGAATGAATGAATATATAATCCAAGGCGTTCTGTGTTGATGGGGGCATTCTAAACAGCGTTATGTGTTGATGGGGGCATTCTAAACGGCGTTATGTGTTGGTGGGGGCATTCTAAACGGCGTCCTTTGTTTCAGAGGCGGCAGTGCGACTCCGGTGCCTTCTCCGTGTACACCATCAACACCGTCGCCGTGGCGACCCAGGAGAAATACCTCATCGTGAGTTGAGAAACCTAACGTTCTGAGCATGCGTGTCGTTTCTGAGTCGGTGAATGTCCCGCATGCTCTGCCCCTCAGCTGGAGGAGGTGGACGTGGAAACGGAGTTCCTCAAGGCGGCCGACGCCGCCTGCGACGTGGCCTGTCTCATGTACGACGTCAGCGACCCCGACTCGTTCAACTACTGCGCAAGTATATACAAGGTACGCCGCCGTCTGCGCCGGCACGCGGGGAAGACGGCGCGTGAGTGAGTTATGACGCTCTGAGACGTTGTGAGACGTTGTGAGACACTCTGAGACGCTCTGAGACGCTCTGTCTGTCTGCAGCAACACTACATGGAGCGTGGCGTCCCCTGCGTGCTGGTGGGCTCCAAGGCCGACCTCCCCGAGGCCAAGCAGCACCATGGCACCAGCCCCGCCGACTTCTGCTACAAGCACCGCCTCCCGGCGCCCCTCCGCTTCTCCACGCTGCACCCGCAGGGCAACTCGCTCATCTACGGCAAACTCGCCCACGCCGCCATGTACCCGTAAGGACCGCCGTTATCCTCTGTTAGGGTCGCGGTGGGGGGGGAACGTCTCGGGCGCTGGGCAGATACAGCCAATCTATAACTCACTCACATTTACATTACATTTGGTCATTTAGCAGACGCTTTTATTATCCAGACACACTCTATATGGGGCAATTTGGAGAACGCAATTGACTCGATCCATGTTTTTGGGCTGTGGGAGGAAAGCGGAGAACCCGGAGGAAACCCACGCGGACACGGGGAGGACCATGGAAACTCCACCCAGAGGGAGATTTGAACCGGGAATCCCTAGTGAGAGGAGAACATGCTAACCACTAAGCCACCGTGCTACCTTCTTAATCTTTCATTCATTCATTATCTCCCGCTTCATCCTCTATTAGGGTCGCGGTGGGGTTCCCCATGCCCATCCAGGGGAGAACATCTCGGGCGCTGGGCAGATCCACCCAGGACAGGGGGGCAATCCATCGCTGGGCACACACTCACTCACACAGACACACTCTATATGGGGCAATTTGGAGAATTCAATCGACTTGATCCATGTTTTTGGACTGTGGGAGGAAAGCGGAGAACCCGGAGGAAGCCCATGTGGACACGGGGAGAACATGGAAACTCCACCCAGATAGGGTTTCGAACCGGGAATCCCTAGCGCTGAGAGGAGAACATGCTAAAGACTAAGCCACCGTGCCACACCTTCTTAATCGTATTTAATTTCATACATTCATTCATTCATTATCTTCCGCTTTATCCTCTATTAGGGTCGCGGTGGGGGGGTTCCCCATGCCCATCCAGGGGAGAACGTTTCGGGCGCTGGGCAGATACACCCAGGACAGGGGGGCAATTCATCGCTGGACACACACTCACTCACACAGACACACTCTATATGGCGCAATTTGGAGAATTCAATTGATTTGATCCATGTTTTTGGACTGTGGAAGGAAACCGGAGAACCCGGAGGAAGCCCACGTGGACACGGAGAGGACATGGAAAGTCCACCCAGATGGGGATTCGAACCGGGAATCCCTAGCGCTGAGAGGAGAACATCTTCCTCTTCTTAATCTTATTTATTCTTTACAGGTTTTTCTTTCTTTTTTTTAATTCCTCTAAATTGTAGTTGTTCGTTCTTTTGGTGAGCTTTTGGTGAGATGTGGAAGTTTGGCATGTTCTCCACATCAGCATTATCAGCATTTCTTTGAATTTCCAACAACTTTATTTCTTTTTTTTTTCCCCATATTTAAGTCTTTTTGCTTATCCTTTTGGTTAGCCACTGTCAGCCTTTGGAAGTTTGGCATGTTCTCCACATTAGCATAGTTAGCTTTTTTTTTTTTTTTTTTTTTTTTTTTTTAAGTTTTTTTAGGAGGTTTTTTTTTGGTCGTTCATTTTTTTTTCTTTTCCTTTTTTATTTTAGCTGTTCGTCCTTTTGGTTAGCCATCGTCACCTTTAGGAAGTTTGGCATGTTCTCCACATTCGCATAGTTAGCATTTTATTTCATTTATTTTATTTTAATTTTTTTTTTTTTCCCTTTTTATTTTAGTTGTCCATCCTTTTGGTTAGCCATCGTCAACTTTAGGAAATTTGGCATGTTCTCCACATTAGCATAGTTAGCTTTTTTTTTTTAGGGTTTTTCTTTGGTTGTTCTTAAATTTAAAAAAAAAAAAATTGGGTTTTTTTTTGGTTGTTCTTTTTTTTCCTTTTCCTTTTTATTTTAGTTGTCTGTCCTTTTTGTTAGCCATCGTCACCTTTAGGAAATTTGGCATGTTCTCCACATTAGCATAGTTAGGATTTTTTTTGTTTGTTTGTTTTTTTTGTTTTTTTTCCTTTTTTTTTTAGTTGTCCGTCCTTTTGGTTAGCCATCCTCAACTTTAGGAAATTTGGCATGTTCTCCACATTAGCATAGTTAGGATTTTTTTTTGTTTTGTTTGTTTTTTTTTTTTTTTTTTTTTTTTCCTTTTTATTTTAGTTGTCCGTCCTTTTGGTTAGCCATCGTCAACTTTTGGAAATTTGGCATGTTCTCCACATTAGCATAGTTAGAAATTTTTTTTTTCTTTTTCAGGTTTTTTTTTTTTTTTCAGGTTTTTTTTTTTTTTTTTTTTTTTTTGGGTAGTTGTTTTTTGCAGCAGCAGTCAGCCCTTCCAAGCCAACCTTCAAGTGTGTTCACAAAATTTCCATTCTGGTTTACTACTGCTGTTCTATATGTAGTTCTATAAATGTGAGGGTCGCTCCCCCGGCCTAAACCCTTTTTTTGTTTGTTTCTCAGACACCTGGGAGGCTCCGATGCGAGCAGCACGTCGTTCTGGCTGCGAGTGTCCCTCGGCGCCGCCATCACCGCTGTGCTGGGATTTGCCTTCTACAGAGCCTTGAGCAGACACAAATAACACACACACACACACATATATGCAAACACACTCCACCATCCAATAATGATCTCCCTCCAGTCAGTCTGAAACAATCATACAGGTACAACTGGAGATTAAGGCAGATATTCGGCCCGCTGAACTGACAGGGAGGCTGAGCTAAGATTTTTTTTCCCCTTTGACCTTCGTAGTACCTGCGTCAGTACCGATGAGAACCACAAGCGTCTAACTGCAGGGATCAGAGGCAGCGAGGCAAAGTGACAGCGTGAGTCTGAGTTTCTATTTAGCGGCAACAAAACGTTTACCGTATTCCCATTATGACGCAGAACAGTGAGGTCCAGCAGCTAGAACAGGGTTTTCGTACTTTAGAACATTATAGAACACTTTTTTTTTTTTACTTTACATGTGAGATGAATCAGGATGCGGAATAGATCATACTGACGGCACGTCCAAGTTTACATTTAATCGGTCCATTAAAGGTCTAATGTCGTTGGTTTGGCCTGTCTGGGGTTCTGGGGATCTGGAAGCAGCTTTAGCGTTATGCACTATACGCTCACGCCCCTTCACAGCAAGAACGTCCCAGTACAAGGTTTAATCTGTGGGATTTGCATGTTCCCCCCTCGTCTGCGTCGCCCATTTGCTTCCAAGCTGAAAATATTAAGGCATTAATGTCCCGTCCAGGTCCTCCCTACCCCTCACTGAGCACTGAGGTTCGATCCGAATGCCTCCTTAGCCCTTAATAGCACAGGCTGTCTCGTCCTTATGAGTTTGCATGTTCTCCTTTTGAGTGCATGGGCTTACGGGTTCCCATATATATATATATATATATATATATATATATATATATATATATATATATATATATATATATATATATAAGATGAGTGTCATACCCACTGAAAATGCCATAGGGTAGTACCAAGTGGTTGCGCCTGGTGGTGGACGGCCGACCTGCCCCCCCAGGGGGTTTTCTATAGTGTTCCGAGTCCATCAACACAAAATCGGAACGCTAAGCACTGCATTCCGATGATTCAAGGATTCAGTGGGTTGCCAGGTGCTCCTTTTAATGTTGCCCTCCTATTTATCCCGGGTTGGGACCAGCACTATGACTACATTTCAGCATCTACGAGCATCTTCCCTTTAACTGGAGTGTGAGCGCTAACCAGAGACCCTGATTCACCTTTAAATCTGAACCCAAGACCTTCTTGCTGTGAGACAGTGGTGGCAACCACTGAACCACAAAATAAGTGGTTATCTAGTATAGCTTCCAGATGTTTGCTTACTTCAGTGCGTTGCCTTTTTCCCTTTTATTCTGTTGTATGACTGATATACAGGAGTCCTCTAGTGGTAACTGCAGGTAAGGCATCATTAAAGGAATCCTCTAATCCGTTAACGTCCACCTTCTCTACAGTGTATAAACAATCGGCGTAGATTCAGACTTTCTAATCTCATGCCCAAGTGCTTCTCGTTACTGATTCCAGAGTACCAGGTACATATTTAAACACGGTCCCGCCTCACCTCCCTGGTTGAGAACATGCGAGTTGAGAACATGGTGCGGCGCACGGTGGGCCACGACTGGAGAAGATATATTTTGTAATAAATTTTGTTTTCCATGTGAACGTCTCTTGTTTTGTAAACCCACGGCGTGTACGTGCACTTTTTAGTCGTGGTGAGCGGCATGTCATCTTCACTGTGAAGCCAAATCGATCACCTGAAGCGTTACGCCTCGTGGAGCTTGTATGATATCAACATTCTAAATTTTGGGGTATACAAAGGGCATTTTTGTCCATCATCCTGAATTTCATTTTGGCAGTTTAGATAAGGGTTCAAGGATTTTTATTGTATTGGTGAGTGAAACTTGTGTGCAAGTCCCCACAACTGCAAAGAGCAATATTTTCAAGTATACAAGAAAATCTACAATAAAATTTAAATATAAGAAACATGGAGATTTAAATCAAATGGAATTGGAGAGCGTTCATAAGAAGACCTCATCAAGGATGATCCTCGGTCCTCACAAAGTTACACCAACAAATTCTTTTTAAATTTATTTCTTGTGCTCATCTTTGGGGGTTCCGGTTCAGAACTCTGTAATGCAAGTTTAAGATGATGTTCTATTGTAAAAAGCTTGATATATATATATATATTATATATATATTTTTTTTATATATATTAATTCGTTAATTCATTATCTTCCGCTTCATCCTATATTAGGGTTGCGGGGGGGTTCCCCATGCCCATCCAGGGGAGAACGTCTCGGGCGCTGGGTAGATACACCCAGGACAGGGGGGCAATCCATCACTCACTCACACAGACACACTATATGGGGCAATTTGGAGAATTCAATTGACTTGATCCATCCTCCCACAGTCCAAAAACATGGATCAAGTCAATTGAGTTCTCCAAATTGCCCCATACAGAGTGTGTCTGTGTGAGTGAGTGTGTGTCCAGCGATAGATTTGCGCCCTGTCCGAAACGTTCTCCCCTGGATGGGCATGGGGAACACCCCCCACCGCGACCCTAATAGAGGATTGAGGGTTGAGGTCACGGTTCTGAGTGGACTTTGCAACTGCAATGTTTTTGGTTCATAAAGTCAAAAGTTTAGAGTTCTCTGAATATGTATATATATATATATATATATATATATATATATATATATATATATATATATATGAATGAAGCACCTGAATTATTAAGTGAGATGTGTCCCAATACTTTGCTCCTTTTAGTTTAGTTGGGGGTAAAAGTCTAAATAAAGTGTAAATTAGGCCTCAAAAGCAAACGAACAATATAATAATGTATCGTATTGTTTTAAGTGTCCACTTTATACACTAATGATTTTATTAAGTACACTAAATACCCTAAATCTCTGAATTCTGGCGTTACATTCAGTTCTTTCAGTTCTGTTGTCGTATGTCTATGACCTCAGGCTTCTACGCGTCTTCCCACCTCGGCCATCATCGGTTTCTGACCCAAATGAGTCCCTGTTTTAGATGTTTAAGCTAAAATGCCCCTACAATACTTCATAAACGCTTGAACTAAAAGTAAACATGGACTTGGTCTGTGGGTGTCCATTTGTCCGAATAGTCCTATAGTCCAGTGTATGTAGGTTTAAACCCTGATAATGTTTTTAAAAATAGCTTTTGGATTCGAATATTGTACCAAGTGCTTCACGAGCGAGTCAGACAGCTGGGAGGGGCGGGGCATGGCACCACGCCCGGCGACTACTGCCTGGATCCCTAATGACTTCCTCTAAAATAAACCAGCCACTATGTAGGGTGCGGGAGCAGACGAAACCCTGGAAATCAAAGTTCATTGTCGGTTCTCATTCCCGTGGTTCAAAGCATCGTTTAAAACACGCCAGCCCGTTAAATAAGAAGTAACGTTTATTTTACAGTATAAAGACATTCAGCACTTCAATAAGAAAAGATCCCGATACGATGGGTGACTCTACTAAACCGGAGCTGGTAGTCCATCCGAGCCCCTCGTTCACTTCAGCGGTGGGTCGGCGGGGGGACAGGAGATGAGGGACAGGAGACATTTAGAGGACAGTCCACACACCTCATGCAACTAATCTAAACAGTGGGCGGGAGTCGGAGGGTCTCTGCTAGATCTGTAAACGAATGGATGAACGTGAACACCATATGGACAAAAGCATTTGGACACCATCGGCCTTCTGGTAGGACTTTCTAGAGTTAAGCCCATTTGTCCACGAGTGGTTTTTTAAAGTTGGACACCAATGTTGGGCCCGTCTCGTCATCCATCTACCCCAAAAATGCCTGTAGGAACCTTGATTCACGCTCGTCTTGCTACGGGACGTTCTTAAACCGATGCCCCGATGCATTGGGTTGTCCAAAATCCATTGTTTGAGTCCAAAAGAAAAAGTAGAATACGTTTGTCCATACATTAAGTTGCACAAAGACGACAAAGCATTAAATTAAATATTACAGAGCATTAAAAAGTGAATCGTTCACGTGAGATCAATCGTTTGAAATTAAATAAGTACAGTTTTCTTGTTTTTAATTAAAAAACCGGGTATAGGGTTCAGTCGCTCGTTCCCGGAACTACATCCAATCGGTTGTCCTACGCGTGACGCCAAAGAAATCGAAAAAGTCGCATACGTTTGTCCATATAGTAAGTCGCACAAAGACGACGAAGAGGTCGTTACAGAGCGTCGAGAGTAAAAACAACTGGTTGAATGTGACCCTTCGACTTGCGGTCAATCGTTTGAAATTAAATAATTCGTTTGAAAAAAAAGCAAAGCAGGGTATGGGGTTCAGTCGCCCGTCCTCGGGAACTATATACCGAACCCGGGCCTCATTTCCTCTTGCTGGCCTTCTTGGCGGCGGTCTTGGGTTTGGGTTTGGGTCTCTTGGCGACTCTGGCCTTCTTGGCCTTGGCCGGCCTGGCCTTCTTGGGACTCTTCTTGGGACTCTTCTTGGCCTTGACGGGCGACGGCGGCTTCTTGACCTTCTTGGCCGCCGGCTTGCTCGCCTTCGCCTTGCTGACCCTCTTGGGTTTGGGCACCTTCCTGGGCACGGCCTTCTTGACCCGGACGGCGGGCGCTTTGGGCTTGGGCTTCTTCTTGGCCGGGCCGGCCGCCCTCTTTCGCTTGGCGGGCTCCTCGGCTTTGGCCAGCTTGAAGGAGCCCGAGGCGCCGGTGCCCCGGGTGTGCCGAAGGAACCCGTTGGCCACGAGCCTCTTGAGGGCGAGCTTGACCTGCGCGTCGGCGTTGTCCCGCACGCGGTAATGGCTCTTGACGTACTTCTGGATGGACTGCCGTGAGGCGCCTCCGCGGCTTTGATCCGCCACCACCGC
The DNA here is from genome assembly GCA_019802505.1 of Corydoras sp. C115. NCBI lineage: Eukaryota > Metazoa > Chordata > Actinopteri > Siluriformes > Callichthyidae > Corydoras > Corydoras sp. C115. The sequence goes on from JAFMOC010000206.1 coordinate 640,341, forward strand.
CGCCTCGATCATCTCCGAGTATTTGGGATGCGCCACCTTCTTGGGCGACTTCGCCTTCCTGGGCTTGGCGGGGGACGCCGCGCTCTCCGTCATGCTCGCCAAGTTGGGGGCAACCTCCAACTAAAGTCCAACAAACGCCGAAAATCCCGAGTCCCACGACGCGAGCGCGAGTGGCGTGGCCGCGTGTGCGCGAGTCGCAGCAGGCAGTCCGTGATGAAGCCTCGGCGCGGACGTGATTGAGAGCGCCGACCTCCAGCTTTGTGTTTCTTCGCGCACGTTCCCACGGCCCGCGCGCGCCGCCCGGTCCCGCGGGCGCCCCCGCGGCGGTCCGGTTCGACGCCACGCGCGTGGGCCCCCCCGCTCGCGTGGGCGCGGGAGTCCTCGCACGCGCGCGTGGAACTCTTTTCCCGGGAAAACCGAGTCGCGGCGCGGCGCGCCGGCGCGCTTTTTAGCGCATTCGGCCCAAATGGACCCGAACCGGCCGCGGGGGGGCGGGCGGGTCGCGGCCCGGGGGAAAGCGGGATCTTCGCGGGAGGGCTCGGACCCGGTGCCGGACGGCCAGCCCGTCGTTTGGTCGTTTAATCGGCCGGAGAAGTTCATCAACTAACACAGTCGTCGCCGCGAGTCCGCGTGACGTCGCGCGGGTTTTCATTCATTCATTCTCTCCCGCTTTATCCTCTATTAGGGTCGCGGTGGGGTTCCCCATGCCCATCCAGGGGAGAACGTCTCGGGCGCTGGGCAGATAGACCCAGGACAGGGCGCCAATCCATCGCTGGGCACACACTCACTCACACAGACACACTCTATATGGGGCAATTTTTGAGAGTTCAATCGACTTGATCCATGTTTTTGGACTGTGGGAGGAAACCCACGCGGACACGGGGAGAACATGGAAACTCCACCCAGATGGGGATTCGAACCGGGAATCCCTAGCGCTGAGAGGAGAACGTGCCAACCACTAAGCCACCGTGCCACCTCTGTATATACGTTCATTCATTCATTCATTATCTTCCGCTTTATCCTATATTAGGGTCGTGGTGGGGTTCCCCATGCCCATCCAGTGGAGAACGTTTCAGGCGCTGGGCAGATACACCCAGGACAGGGCGCCAATCCATCGCTGGGCACACACTCACTCACTCACTCACACAGACACACTCTACATGGGGCAATTTTTTGGAGAATTCAATTGACTTGATCCATGTTTTTGGACTGTGGGAGGACAGCGGAGAACCCGGAGGAAACCCACGCAGACACGGGGAGGACATGGAAACTCCACCCAGATGGGGATTCGAACCGGGAATCCCTAGCACTGAGAGGAGAACGTGCCAACCACTTTATATACTGTATATACAGTATATAAAAATAAATATGTGCAAACATACATTCGTGGAAGCAAAAAATGCGAGTGTGTGTGTTGGTTATGGGGAGGACGTTTAACAATATTAAATTTAGTGGATTATTCTCAGTTTAGCAGCACTGCCGATCCTCTCACACCTGTACAACACACACACGACCTAAATAATACCTGCTCTGCGGGGTACTGATCCTCAGAAAACAGAATTAACAGAATTAACGAAGTATGTAGAGAAACAGATGAACATGTGAGACATTAAACCAATTCCTAGGGCCTGAGGCACAGTGCAGGACCTTCCCCAAACTGTTGAAAACGCAGTGTGTCTGTGTGCTTTAATTATATAAGACTGAATGAACCACAGCACGTTCTCCTCTCAGCACTAGGGATTCCCGGTTCGAATCCCCATCTGGGTGGAGTTTCCACGTTCTCCCCGTGTCTGCGTGGGTTTCCTCCAGGTTCTCCGCTTTCCTCCCACAGTCCAAAAACATGGATCAAGTCAATTGAATTCTCCAAATTGCCCCATATAGAGAGTGTCTGTGTGAGTGAGTGTGTGCCCAGCGATGGATTGGCGCCCTGTCCTGGGTGTATCTGCCCAGCGCCTGAGACGTTCTCCACTGGATGGGCATGGGGAACCCCACCCGACCCTAATAGAGGATAAAGCGGGAGATAATGAATGACTGAATGAATGAATGTATATACAGAGGTGGCACGGTGGCTTAGTGGTTGGCACGTTCGCCTCTCAGCGCTAGGGATTCCCGGTTCAAATCCCCATCTGGGTGGAGTTTCCACATTCTCCCCGTGTCTGCGTGGGTTTCCTCCGGGTTCTCCGCTTTCCTCCCACAGTCCAAAAACATGGATCAAGTCAACTGAATTCTCCAAATTGCCCCATATAGAGTGTGTCTGTGTGAGTGAGTGTGTGCCCAGCGATGGATTGGCGCCCTGTCCTGGGTCTATCTGCCCAGCGCTTGAGATGTTCTCCACTGGATGGGCATGGGGAACCCCACCCGACCCTAATAGAGGATAAAGCGGGAGATAATGAATGAATGAATGAATGAACCACATTAATAAAATACTTTTGTCGTGACTTTGCGTCATTTATCTAATATTTCATAATACAATTTAATTCAGCATTTTTAAAATAACTAAATGGCAGAAACGAGCTTTTATTCAAGGAAACGTTAAGCCGTGAGACGCCATTGTGTCTTTATTGCAGCTGTTATATCACATCGTGACCAGCAGAGGGCAGTGTGTCCTTCACTCGTGCCCACGTTAGCGTCGACGCCGCAGTGTGTGTTGTTTATAGTTATTGTTGTGTTTATTAAGCTTTAAAGTCACGTTTTAATGTCTTGTCGACGATTAATATTAAAAAACCGAGCCGAAAACACCCCGATTAACACATTCACGTCGAGTTATATAGCGAAACTGACGGTGTGTTCAGTATGTCAGGATGGCCGAGCGGTCTAAGGCGCCAGACTCAAGGTGAAAATCCTTCCCGGTTTGAGGGTTCTGGTCTCCAAATGGAGGCGTGGGTTCAAATCCCACTTCTGACAAAACCTTTTTTTATTTTTAAAAATAAATTAAAGCGTTCATTGTCTTCCTATATTGTTTCTTTTTTATTTTTCGCGCTTTACTCTTTAGTATTACACATTATTTGTACTCCTACTGTGAACTTTGTACTAACTACTAACACCCTGCGGCAATAATGCGTCTTATTAACCTGTAACTACACATCAAAACTTTAAAAACTTAAAATAATAATATACAGAATATAATTAAGGGAATATAGAAAATAAATCATTAATTTAAAAAATCCACAAAGTAAAAATAGATTTCAACCAAAAATATAAATATTTATATTACACTGTATTCATTATTTTTTAATACGTTGTCTTAGATATTAAGATAAGATAAGATAAACCTTTATTTGTCCCACAATGGGGAAATTCACATTTCTCAGCAGCAGATACTATATTATTTGACGTCTTTGCTCGAAACCTATGGTTTCAGGTTGTTTTTTTTGAATAACAACAAACCCTTGGCCCTGATTGAAACTCCAAGCCTATGGAGGTGTGGGTTCAAATCCCACTTCTGACAAAACCTTTTTTTAATTTAAAAAAATTAATCAAAGCGTTCATTGTCCTCCTATATCGTTTCTTTTTTATTTTTCGCGCTTTACTCTTTAGTATTACACATTATTTGAACTCCTACTGTGAACTTTGTACTAACTACTAACACCCTGCGACAATAATGCGTCTTATTAACCTGTAACTACACATCAAAACAACCTCTGCAATAAGACTTTAAAAAATAAAAAATATGCGTAATAATATACAGAATATAATGAAGTTAATATAGAAAATAAATCATTAATTTAAAAAATCCACAAACTAAAAATAGATTTCAACAAAAAATATAAATATTTATTAACATTTTATTTTAAACTATTCATTATTTTTAATACATTGTTTTAGATATTATTTTACGTTTTCGCTCAAAACCTAGGTTTTTAGGTTGTTTTTAAAAAAATCTTTAGTTTTTTTTTTTAGAAATAACAACAAACCCTTGAACCCTTAAAAGCATTGATTGTCTTCCTATATCGTTTCTTTTTTATTTTTCGCTCTTTACTCTTTAGTATTACACATTATTTGTGTAATTACAGCCCGTACTGTTAACTTTGTACTAACTACTAACACCCTGCGGCAATAATGCGTCTTATTAACCTGTAACTACACGTCAAAACAACCTCTGCAATATAAATCATTAATTAAAAAAATCCACAACCTAAAAATAGATTTCAACCAAAAATATAAATATTTATATTACACTGTATTTATTATTTTTAATACATTGCTTTAGATATTATTTGATGTTTTTGCTCGAAACCTAGGCTTTTAGGTTGATTTTGATTTTGATTTTGATTTCATTTGGGTGGAGTTTCCATGTTCTCCCCTTGTCCCCATGGGTTTCCTCCGGGTTCTCCGCTTTCCTCCCACAGTCCAAAAACATGGAGCAAGTCAATTGAATTCTCCAAATTGCCCCATATAGAGTGTGTGTGTGTGTGTGTGAGTGAATGTGTGCCCAGTGATAGATTGCCCCCCTGTCCTGGGTATATCTGCCCAGCGCCCGAGACGTTCTCCCTTGGATGGGCATGGGGAACCCCACCGCGACCCGAATAGAGGATAAAGCGGAAGATAATGAATGAATGAATGAAATTAAATAAGATTTATAAGATGCGGCACGGTGGCTTAGTGGTTGGCATGTTCTCCTCTCAGCACTAAGGATTCCCGGTTCGAATCCCCATCTGGGTGGAGTTTCCATGTTCTCCCCGTGTCTGCGTGGGTTTCCTCTGGGTTCTCCGGTTTCCACCCACAGTCCAAAAACATGGATCAAGTCAATTGAGTTCTCCAAATTGCCCCATATAAAGTGTGTATGAGTGAGTGTGTGTGTGCCCAGCGATTGATTGCCCCCTGTCCTGGGTGTATCTACCCAGCGCCCGAGACGTTCTCCCCTGGATGGGCATGGGGAACCCCACCGCGACCCTAATAGAGGATAAAGCGGAAGATAATGAATGAATGAATGAATGAATGAATGATCTAAACATAGGTTTTAAAAGGGTTTTCTGTTGAGTCAAAGATTGTTTCTCGTCTTTCGGCTGTTACCACTAGAGGGCGCCAAAGCGGATCGTTTATTTGTTTATTTGACCCCAACTATTTAAACCCACCCCCTTTCTTCACCTCAATCCCTGGCCGTCAACCTCGATACTAATTCTGGGGGATGTGTGTTTAGCATGTTCTCCTCCCTTGGGTCGGAATCCCAATCTGGGGGTAGTTTCCATGTTCTCCCCGTGTCCGCGTGGGTTTCCTCCGGGTTCTCCGCTTTCCTCCCACAGTCCAAAAACATGGATCAAGGTCAATCGAGTTTTCCAAATTGCCCCATATAGAGTGTGTGTCTGTGTGAGTGAGTGAGTGAGTGTGTTCGAATCCCAATCTGGGTGGAGTTTCCATGTTCTCCCCGTGTCCGCGTGGGTTTCCTCCGGGTTCTCCGCTTTCCTCCCACAGTCCAAAAACATGGATCAAGGTCAATTGAGTTCTCCAAATTGCCCCATATAGAGTGTGTGTCTGTGTGAGTGAGTGAGTGAGTGAGTGTGTTCGAATCCCAATCTGGGTGGAATTTCCACGTTCTCCCCGTGTCCGCATGGGTTTCCTCCGGGTTCTCCGCTTTCCTCCCCCAGTCCAAAAACATGGATCAAGGTCGATTGAGTTCTCCAAATTGCCCCATATAGAGTGTGTGTCTGTGTGAGTGAGTGAGTGTGTTCGAATCCCAATCTGGGTGGAATTTCCACGTTCTCCCCGTGTCCGCGTGGGTTTCCTCCGGGTTCTCCGCTTTCCTCCCACAGTCCAAAAACATGGATCAAGGTCAATCGAGTTTTCCAAATTGCCCCATATAGAGTGTGTGTCTGTGTGAGTGAGTGAGTGAGTGTGTTCGAATCCCAATCTGGGTGGAGTTTCCATGTTCTCCCCGTGTCCGCGTGGGTTTCCTCCGGGTTCTCCGCTTTCCTCCCACAGTCCAAAAACATGGATCAAGGTCAATTGAGTTCTCCAAATTGCCCCATATAGAGTGTGTGTCTGTGTGAGCGAGTGAGTGTATTCGAATCCCAATCTGGGTGGAATTTCCACGTTCTCCCCGTGTCCACATGGGTTTCCTCCGGGTTCTCCGCTTTCCTCCCCCAGTCCAAAAACATGGCTCAAGGTCAATCGAGTTCTCCAAATCGCCCCATATAGAGTGAGAGTATGTCTGTGATAGATCGGCGCCCTGTCCTGGGTGTATCTGCCCAGCGCCCGAGACGTTCTCCCCCGGATGGGCATGGAGAACCCCACCGTGACCCTAATAGAGGATTCGAAGATGATGAATGGATGGATGTGTGTTAAATGCTCACCACGCCCTTGAAGCCATCACACTAACGATGACGTACACGGTTCGAATTGGGGCTCCATGCAGCTGTATGGACCCTGGCCGTGCATGTGCGGGTCACGGAGGCGACGCTGCAGGCTTCGGGACACGCCTCCGTGCTTTCCATTGGCCGTGGGATGCCACCTCCTTCCCCGTGATCATTAGTATTCAGGCAGTGCAGTGTGTAAGAAGGGCAGAGAGAGAGAGCGAGAGAGAGAGGGGGACAGAGAGAGATTTCCATATAGGTAGAGGCAGTGGAGTTCAGCAAGATCGAGGCTGGGAAGAGATACGAGTGTGAAGCAAGGAGGGTGGAGAAAGAGAGAGAGAGAGAGAGAGAGAGAGCGAGAGAGAGAGGCTAGGCTGCAGAGGGATCGGGAGCAGAGGGGAGGCTGCAGTGTGGAATGCCATCGAGGTAGACGGACGGACACGGCCATCCATTCCCCGTACGGGATCTCGTCGGAAGGACACGGCCTTTCGTCTCGTCTCCTCCGAGCGCGGGGCGCCTCGGAACCCTGCGTGCGCACGCCGGGGGTGTGCGTGGATGTGCGTGAGTGTGCGTGTGCGTGCGGCGCCCTTGTGGATGCAGGCGTGTGAACATGTGTGCATGAGCGAGCGCGTATCTCTCGGCGGCGGTTGGTGAAGCAGGGCCGGTATATGGATAGGAGCTCACTGTTTCAGCTCATTCAGGAGCAGGTAAGCATCTGGCCCGGTCGCCATGGCGACCGTCGTGCATGGCGTGCGTGTGCGGCTCGAGGCGGGTGACGGGGATGGAGGGATGCAGATGCTGGCAGGCAGGCAGGCAGGCGCGTGCACGAGGGCCAAAGCAGAAGGAACGAGTCGGCTGTGTGTGGGTGGG
>JAFMOC010000206.1:652500-662500 GCA_019802505.1 Corydoras sp. C115
CCCCCGTCCCCCCCTAAAAGCCATCCGTCTCCGCGCTGCAGTTACCACCCCGTCCCTGATCGGAGGGGTATCGTTTATCACCCAGTAACCCCAAAAGTACCACCCCACTGTATTTGGAGCTCTATTGAATTCCATTTCTCAGATAGAAAGCCTCCCAATCGTGCTTCTAATTCATCCCAATGCTATTTGATGGTGGCTCAGTGGTTGGCACGTTCCCGGTTCAAATCCCCATCCGGCTGGAGGTTCCATGTCCTCCCCGTGTCCGCGTGGGTTTCCTCCGGGTTCTCCGCTTTCCTCCCACAGTCGAAAAATGTGGATTCGAGGTGAATTAAATACTCTAAATTGCCCCATATGGCGGCACGGTGGCTTACTAGTTAACTGTGAGCACGTTCGCCTCACATTGCTAGGGATTCCCGGTTCGAATCCCCATCCGGCTGGAGGTTCCATGTCCTCCCCGTGTCCGCGTGGGTTTCCTCCGGGTTCTCCGCTTTCCTCCCACAGTCCAAAAACATGGATCAAATCGATTGAGTTCTCCAAATTGCCCCATATAGAGTGTGTGTGTGAGTGAGTGTGTCCAGCGATGGATTGGCGCCCTGTCCTGGGTGTATCTGCCCAGCGCCCGAGACGTTCTCCCTTGGATGGGCATGGAGAACCCCCCCCCACAGCGACCCTAATAGAGGATAAAGCGGAAGATAATGAATGAATGAATGAATGATACTCAGCGGGGGCGGCACGGTGGCTTAGTGGTTTGGCATGTTCTCCTCTCAGCACTAGGATTTCCCTTTTCGAATCCCCATCTGGGTGGAGGTTCCATGTCCTCCCCGTGTCCGCGTGGGTTTCCTCCGGCTTCTCCGCTTTCCTCTCACAGTCCAAAAAACATGGATCAAGTCAATTGAGTTCTCCAAATTGCCCCATATAGAGTGTGTCTGTGTGAGTGAGGGATAGATTGCCCCCCTGTCCTGGGTGTATCTGCCCAGCGCCCCCGACACATTCTCCCCTGGATGGGCATGGGGAACCCCCCCCTATATTAGGGGACCCTAAGTGGAAGATGATGGATGGATGATACTCAGCGGCTCCCTCTAGCTTTTATCCCTAATAAATACATTTATTGTCCGTGGACCTTCCCGGCCTCTCCCTCGTCGACCTTCCCACCGAAGTGCTCCGCAGAGCGGTACGCGGCTCATTCCCCGAACCATTTAAGAGTGAATAATGCATCGCCGGGCCACACAAAGAAGGCGAAGGTGGCGTCGGCGCAGTGGAAGGTTGGAGAAGCGTGTGTGCGCGCTTTCCGCCGCGTACGTCCCAGTTTAAGTAGCATCTGTGCGGAGAATAACTAATCGAGAGAAACCGAGCATTTGCTGACCCATAAATCTTCGCGAGTCTCTTGTGACCGGGCGAGAATGTGCCGCACAACTGATCGTCTCCATAATTAAAACCCTGGCTTATGTTCAAACTCTCACTGGCTTGCTTTGTGGGACCCTCCACCGCACGAGGGTTAGACATCCACTCGTTTAGTTATGTAGAGGATGGAGGGGTTTAATTGGAACGCTTGGCCAAACCTGCAGTAACCCCCCCGGGACCCCCGCTGCACCACCATGCTGTATTTTACTTTAGGGCGTGGTAGCTCAGTGGTCAGGGTGTTGGGCTATCAACCCTAACCCTGTCTTCTGACTCCAACCAAGTTGGGATACTTGGACACTTTGGACTTACAAGTGTCTGCTAAAGGAATAAATGTAAATTCCAGCGGTCCTACAATCCACCCACCACTGCTTCTTTTTACCAACCCAGTGGCCATGTTGTGTGGGATCTGCCAGATACGCATACAGAGGGGGGCCCGGGTCACCGACACGACTGACGTACAATACATCCAAATACCGTACCACACATCTTGGAACTTTTGGTCAAACCTGCAGTAACCCCCCCGGGACCCCCGCTGCACCACCATGCTGTATTTTACTTTAGGGCGCGGTAGCTCAGTGGTCAGGGTGTTGGGCTATCAACCCTAACCCTGTCTTCTGACTCCAACCAAGTTGGAATACTTGGACACTTTGGACTTACAAGTGTCTGCTAAAGGACTAAATGTAAATTCCAGCGGTCCTACAATCCACCCACCACTGCTTCTTTTTACCAACCCAGTGGCAGGGTTGTGTGGGATCTGCCAGATACGCATACGGAGGGGGACCCGGGTCACCGACACGACTGACGTACAGTACATCCAAATACCATACCACACATCTTGGAAATTTTGGTCAAACCTGCATTAAACCCCCCGGGACCCCCGCTGCACCACCATGCTGTATTTTACTTTAGGGCACGGTAGCTCAGTGGTCAGGGTGTTGGGCTATCAACCCTAACCCTGTCTTCTGACTCCAACCAAGTTGGGATACTTGGGACACTTTGGACTTACAAGTGTCTGCTAAAGGACTAAATGTAAATTCCAGCGGTCCTACAATCCACCCACCACTGCTTCTTTTTACCAACCCAGTGGCAGGGTTGTGTGGGATCTGCCAGATACGCATACGGAGGGGGGCCCGGGTCACCAACACGACTGACGTACAATACATCCAAATACCGTACCACACATCTTGGAACTTTTGGTCAAACCTGCAGTAAACCCCCTGGGACCCCCGCTGCACCACCATGCTGTATTTTACTTTAGGGCGCGGTAGCTCAGTGGTCAGGGTGTTGGGCTATCAACCCTAACCCTGTCTTCTGACTCCAACCAAGTTGGGATACTTAGACACTTTGGACTTACAAGTGTCTGCTAAAGGACTAAATGTAAATTCCAGCGGTCCTACAATCCACCCACCACTGCTTCTTTTTACCAACCCAGTGGCCATGTTGTGTGGGATCTGCCAGATACGCATACGGAGGGGGGCCCGGGTCACCAACACGACTGACGTACAATACATCCAAATACCGTACCACACATCTTGGAACTTTTGGTCAAACCTGCAGTAAACCCCCCGGGACCCCCGCTGTAACACCATTCTGTATTTTACTTTAGGGCGTGGTAGCTCAGTGGTCAGGGTGTTGGGCTATCAACCCTAACCCTGTCTTCTGACTCCAACCAAGTTGGAATACTTGGACACTTTGGACTTACAAGTGTCTGCTAAAGGACTAAATGTAAATTCCAGCGGTCCTACAATCCACCCACCACTGCTTCTTTTTACCAACCCAGTGGCAGGGTTGTGTGGGATTTGCCAGATACGCATACGGAGGGGGGTCCGGGTCACCGACACGACTGATGTACAATACATCCAAATACCGTACCACACATCTTGGAACTTTTGGTCAAACCTGCAGTAAACCCCCCGGGACCCCCGCTGTACCACCATTCTGTATTTTACTTTAGGGCGTGGTAGCTCAGTGGTCAGGGTGTTGGGCTATCAACCCTAACCCTGTCTTCTGACTCCAACCAAGTTGGAATACTTGGACACTTTGGACTTACAAGTGTCTGCTAAAGGACTAAATGTAAATTCCAGCGGTCCTACAATCCACCCACCACTGCTTCTTTTTACCAACCCAGTGGCAGGGTTGTGTGGGATCTGCCAGATACGCATACGGAGGGGGGCCCGGGTCACCGACACGACTGACGTACAATACATCCAAATACCATACCACACATCTTGGAACTTTTGGTCAAACCTGCAGTAACCCCCCCGGGACCCCCGCTGCACCACCATGCTGTATTTTACTTTAGGGCGCGGTTGCTGAGTGGTCAGGGTGTTGGGCTATCAACCCTAACCCTGTCTTCTGACTCCAACCAAGTTGGGATACTTAGACACTTTGGACTTACAAGTGTCTGCTAAAGGACTAAATGTAAATTCCAGCGGTCCTACAATCCACCCACCACTGCTTCTTTTTACCAACCCAGTGGCCATGTTGTGTGGGATCTGCCAGATACGCATACGGAGGGTGGCCCGGGTCACCGACACGACTGACGTACAATACATCCAAATACCGTACCACACATCTTGGAACTTTTGGTCAAACCTGCAGTAACCCCCCCGGGACCCCCGCTGCACCACCATGCTGTTTTTTACTTTAGGGCGCAGTAGCTCAGTGGTCAGGGTGTTGGGCTATCAACCCTAACCGTGTCTTCTGACTCCAACCAAGTTGGGATACTTAGACACTTTGGACTTACAAGTGTCTGCTAAAGGACTAAATGTAAATTCCAGCGGTCCTACAATCCACCCACCACTGCTTCTTTTTACCAACCCAGTGGCCATGTTGTGTGGGATCTGCCAGATACGCATACGGAGGGGGGTCCGACTGACGTACAATACATCCAAATACCGTACCACACATCTTGGAACTTTTGGTCAAACCTGCAGTAACCCCTTCCCCCCCGGAACCCCGCTGCACCACCATGCTGTATTTTACTTCTAGGGCGCGGTAGCTCAGTGGTCAGGGTGTTGGTCTATCAATCTGAAGGTCGTGGGTTCAAGTCCACCAATGTGGGTCCTTGAGCGAGACCCTTAACCCTCATTGCTCCTGGGTTGTGACCCCAACCCTAACCCTGTATTCTGACCCCAACCAAGTTGGGATACTTGTACGTCTAAATGTAAAAGTAAATTCCAGTGGTCCTACAATCCACCCACCGTATTTTACTTCTAGGGCACGGTAGCTCAGTGGTCAGGCTGTTGGTCTATCAATCTGAAGGTCGTGGGTTCAAATCCTAAATCCACCAATGTGGTTCCTTGTGCAAGACCCTTAACCCTCATTGCTCCTGGGTTCCTGTATCAACCCTATGTTCTGACCCCAACCAAGTTGGGATACTTGGGACACTTTGGACTTACAAGTGTCTGCTAAAGGACCAAATGTAAGTTCTAGCGGTCCTACAACCCCCCCGCCACTGCTTCTTTTTACCATCCCAGTGGCAGAGTTGTGTGGGATCTGCCAGATACGCATACGGAGGGGGTCCCGGGTCACCGGCACGAGAGCAATACAACACCTCCAAATACTTTACCACACGTCTCCGCGCTTCTATTAAACCCAGAACCTTTAGAATCACGGCAAGTCGCCACTGCGCTCAATGACGTCGCCATGGAAACGGCACGTAGCCGTTTAATAACAGAGTTGGCGATGGAGATGTGACGGGAAGCGTCTCACCGAGGCCTTTTTTCGTTCGTCAACGGGAAGTAGAGGTTAATGGATTCGCTTGGTCTGCCCTGCGGGAAGGCCCAGCCCCGCCCCGCCCCTAAACGCAAAGAATTTAAATCTTCCCTCCGTTTCCCTCCGGTCCAAGTGTCTCATTATCCCCCGTCTCCAGTTCTCACCTCACGGCCGCCTTTGTTCTTGGCTTAACCCGTCTACCTCGCGATATCTCCTTCCCTCTCGCGTTTAATGGGGGACACATCAGTAGCCTGTAACCTGTAACCATGGCGACACTGCGGCATGCCTGCATCGAATCAGTCACATTTTACCCTCGCTCCTTCTCGCGCCGTCCCTCCTTCCACTCGTCTACCCCACCGCCTTCCATCATCGCACCCCTTCTCGGCCGCGGTGGCCTCCGTGGCCTATCCCGCTCCCCCCGACTCACAGACCTTTCCCTCTCTGCGAATTAATCAGTTCATTCATTCACTTTCCTGTTCGCTGGAATTTCCGAGGTGCGTCCTGCGTCGTTTTAATCGCTTGGACATTCACCCATGCGTTCATTATGCATTGGCTATTCACTCATCCATCCACTCCATTCATTCATTCATACCTACATGAGCTCCATATACCCCCCCCCCCCTTTTGTGTATGCATCACTTCAAACAGGTATTCATTTCTTTACGGTTTTCCGTTCATCCGTTCATTCATGTGTCCATCCATTGGCTTTACTCACGCACCTATTCGCTGATTCGTCCAAACGTTGATACATGGATTCATTCATTCATTCCTGATTTGATTGGTTTGCTTTGCCGTTGATTCATTCATTCATACATACATGAGCTCCATATACCCCCCCCCCTTTTGTGTATGCATCACTTCAAACAGGTATTCATTTCTTTATGGTTTTCCGTTCATCCGTTCATTCATGTGTCCATCCATCGGCTTTACTCACGCACCTATTCACTGATTCGTCCAAACGTTGATACATGGATTCATTCATTCATTCCTGATTTGATTGGTTTGCTGTCCGTTGATTCATTCATTCATTCATACATACATGAGCTCCATATACCCCCCCCCCCTTTTGTCTGTGCATCACTTCAAACAGGTATTCATTTCTTTATGGTTTTCCGTTCATCCGTTCATTCATGTGTCCATCCATCGGCTTTACTCACGCACCTATTCGCTGATTCGTCCAAACGTTGATACATGGATTCATTCATTCATTCCTGATTTGATTGTTTTGCTGTCCGTTGATTGATCTGTAATGACTTTCATACACTAAGCATTCATTTATTCATCCATTCATACATTTCGATGTCCCGTTTTCGTATCATAGTCTCCAAAATATCATAGTGACCACACACACACACACACACACACACACACACACACACACACACACACACACACACACACACACACACGCTCAGAGTCTGCCAGAAGATTAAGTACATTTTCAGGAAGAGCTTCAGGCGTTCACACATCTTTGCTCTTTCCTACTGTAATCTTCTCCTGGGCTCAGTTGCAGTGAGTGTGTGTGTGTGTGTGTGTGTGTGTGTGTGTGTGTGTGTGTGTGTGTGTGTGTGTGTGTGTGTGTGTGTGCGCGTATTAATCTGCATCCAGCTCACACGCTAAACTAACAGAAACCAAACCGCGCTGACTAAAACCCTTAAACTAAATACAGGGCACGACATGCATTACCGCATCCAACCACACGAGGCAGAAATCCTCGTAAAAGTAAATAGACTGTATTAAAATTAAGCCGATGAAATGAAGATATAATGCCTCAGCACATATCCTGCAAATCACACGTGGCCTTAAATGCAACCGCCCATGCCCCGGGACCCCTGCATATCAAACAAACTTCGGGTGGCGCTATTCTGACCACCGCGTGCATCGCTATGCTACATAAAGCAAATAAATAAATAAAGGAAATAAAGGGGGAACCTACCGCTTGGTCCTACTGGTTCTGGTGCTGATGCATCGACAGTGCTGAAACACCGGGGGGAGCCCTTGTCCAATTTAGCGCCGCCTCTAAGGTGTTACCGCCGGGGGCAAGTGCAACTGATGGCCCTGGTGCAACAGAGAGCTTTATTAGGCTAAAATAGTATTATTCGTAGACTTTACAGCCTTGATAGCTATAGATATATATTTATGTTACTATAAGAATTTGGAAGAAATCGGAAGTGTGTAGCCCCACCATGATGTGTGTATCAAACCATCTTACATACACACAGCATGGAGTGTGAAGAATGAGTGTGGGGACGGCATGGTGGCTTCGTGGTTGGCATGTTCTCCTCTCAGCGCTAGGGATTCCCGGTTCGATTCCCCATCTGGGTGGAGTTTCCATGTTCTCCCCGTGTCCGCGTGGGTTTCCTCCGGGTTCTCCGCTTTCCTCCCACAGTGCAAAAACATGGCTCGAGTCAATTGAGTTCTCCAGATTGCCCCATATAGAGTGTGTCTGTGTGAGTGAGTGTGTGCCCAGCGATGGATTGGTGCCCTGTCCTGGGTGTATCTGCCCAGCGCCCAAAACGTTCTCCCATGGATGGGCATCCCCCCCCCCCCCCCATAACCCTGATATAGGATGAAGCGGAAGATAAATCATTAATATTGGGTTATATGGTGTGTGTGTGGACGGCATGGTGGCTTAGTGGTTGGCATGTTCTCCTCTTAGCGCTAGGGATTCCCGGTTCGAATCCCCATCTGGGTGGAGTTTCCATGTTCTCCCCGTGTCCGCGTGGGTTTCCTCCGGGTTCTCCCCTTTCCTCCCACAGTCCGAAAAAAACATGGATCGAGTCAATTGGGTGCTCCGGTTTCCTCCCACAGTCCAAAAACATGGCTCGAGTCAATTGAGTTCTCCAAATTGCCCCATATAGAGTGTGTCTGTGTTAGTGAGTGTGTGCCCAGCGATGGATTGGCGCCCTGTCCTGGGTGTATCTGCCCAGCGCCCAAAACGTTCTCCCCTGGATGGGCATGGGGAACCCCCCCCCACGACCCTGATATAGGATGAAGCGGAAGATAATGGATGGATGGTACTTGGCAATCTTAGTGATGCTTAAGTGATGTTATACGGTTCCCTGTTATTACAGTTCGAGTTGTAATCTCTAATCTCCACACACTGTGTGTGTGTGTGTGTGTGTGTGTGTGTGTGTGTGTGTGTGTGTGTGTGGGTGTGTGGAGAGCCCACTGACTGTTGCTTAACATCTCACTAACGCTAAGCTTTTCATCAAAGATAAATAAACAGTCTGAAGAAAGTGTGTGTGTGTGTGTGTGCCGAGACTGTGGTTTCATCAGTGTGTGTGTGTGTGTGTGTTCGTGTGTGTGTGTGTGCGTGTGTGTGTGTGTGTGTGTCTGTCGCTGGATCACTCTCTGTCTCCTCATAAATAAATAGTGGTGAATGTGCAGGGCAGTAAAGTAGATTAATGGAATTAAAACCCTGCCTGTGCTCCATTAAAGTGCACTGAATTATCGCACACACACACACACACACACACACACACACACACACACACACACACACAGACCTGAGTATGTATTAAAGACGGGGTGTGTTAGGTTTGCATGTTCTCCTCTTGTCTGCATGGATTACCTCTGGAAAAATGTCTGAGGGGTGAGATACCAATGGCAGATAGTAATATAACAGTTTCTGTGTGTGTGTGTGTGTGTGTGTGTGTGTGGGTGTGTGGGTGTGTGTGTGTGGGTGTGTGTGTAGCTGGACCCCGAGCAGACTGGTTTCATTGCGGTGGAGAACTTCACCAGTCTGGCGGAGCAGCATGAGCTGCAGCTGGACCCTAACAAGCTGGACATGCTGCTGGCTCTCGTCCAGAGCGACCAGCACGGGCATGTCTGCTATCAAGAGCTCATTGAGCTGGTGAGAGACACACACACACCACACACACACACACACACACACACACACACACACACACACATATTGGAACACAAGTCTTAATTATAAACTCTGGAATATATTTCTGGACAATTGTATGATTCCATATTTATGGAAACAGTTTAGGGAAGGCCTATTAAATATGTCCATATAATATGTGGAAGTCCTGATTTTTTTGTCCGTATAGTGTATATTCATTATCTTCCGCTTTATCCTCTATTAGGGTTGCGGTGGGGTTCCCCATGCCCATCCAGGGGAGAACATCTCAGGCGCTGGGCAGATAGACCCAGGACAGGGCGCCAATCCATCGCTGGGCACACACTCACTCACACAGACACACTCTATATGGGATTCATTCATTCATTATCTATCCTATATTAGGGTCGCGGGGGATGTGGGGGTTCCCCATGCCCATCCAGGGGAGAACGTCTCGGGCGCTGGGCAGATACACCCAGGACAGGGCGCCAATCCATCGCTGGGCACACACTCACTCACACAAACACACTCTATATGGGGCAATTCTGAGAATTCAATTGACTTGATCCACGTTTTTGGACTGTGGGAGGAAACCGGAGAACCCGGAGGAAACCCACGCAGACACGGGGAGAACATGGAAACTCCACCCAGATGGGGATTCGAACCGGGAATCCCCAGCGCTGAGAGGCGAATGTGCCAACCACTAAGCCACCGTGCCGCCTATAGTGTATATAAATATAAATAATTAATATTGGGTTATATGGTCTATGGTGCGGGCGGCACGGTGGCTTAGTGGTTGGCATGTTCTCCTCTCAGCGCTAGGGATTTCCGGTTCGAATCCCCATCTGGGTGGAGTTTCCATGTTCTCCCCGTGTCTGCGTGGGTTTCCTCCGGGTTCTCCGCTTTCCTCCCACAGTCCAAAAACATGGATCAAGTCAATTGAGTTCTCCAAATTGCCCCATATAGAGTGTGTATGTGTTTGTGTGAGTGAGTGTGTGCCCAGCGATAGATTGGCGCCCTGTCCTGGGTGTA
>JAFMOC010000206.1:667500-677500 GCA_019802505.1 Corydoras sp. C115
ATCCCCAGCGCTGAGAGGAGAACATGCCAACCACTAAGGCCACCAACCTGCCGGGCCTCCGTTCACAACGAACAAAGGGCTGATGCGAACGCTTCTCGTGGGTTCCATATGCGCTTTAGGAAGGGCCACGGTGCTTAGTGGTTGGCATGTTCTCCTATCAGCGCTAGGGATTCCTGGTTCGAAATCACCATCTGGGTGGATTTTCCAGTCCTCCCGTGTCCGCGATTGGGGTTTCTCAGGGTTCTCCGGGCTTCCTCCCACAGTCATAAAAAACATGGTCAAGTTCAACTGAGTTCTCCAAAATTGCCCATATAGAGGGTGTCTGTGTGATGGTGAGTGTGTGCCCAGCCTTGGTATTGCCCCCCTTGTCCTGGGTTGTTATCTGCCCAGCGCCCGAGACGTTCTCCCTGAATGGGCATGGGGAACCCCCCCCCCCCCCCCCCCCGCGGACCCTAATAGAGGATAAAGCAGAAAGATAAGGAATGAATGGATGATACTCAGGGGGGCGGCACGGTGGCTATAGTGGTTTTTGGCATGTTCCTCCTCCTCAGCGCTAGCGATTCCCGGTCTCGGAATCCCCCATTCTGGGTGGAGTTTTCATGTTCTCCCCAGTTTTCCCGCGTGGGTTTTCTCCGGGTTCCTCCGCTTTCCTCCCACAGTTCCAAAACCATGGATCGAGTCGAATTGAAGTTTCCTCCAAATTGCCCCATATAAGAGTGTGGTGTTTGTGTTGTGTGTGTGTGCCCAGCGATAGATTTGTTTTTTTGACGCCCAGCTCCTGCCGTGCTGTCACTCTTGCGCCCAGACCCCTGCCTGACCGAAAATGTTCTCCAACCGGATGGGCATGGGGAACCCCATCGTGACCCTAATAGAGGATAAAGCAGAAGATAATGAATGAATGAATGAATGAATGATACTCAGCGGGTGCGGCACAGTGGCTTAGTGGTTTGGCATGTTCTCCTCTCAGCGCTAGGGATTCCCGGTTCGAATCCCCATCTGGGTGGAGTTTCCATGTCCTCCCCGTGTCCGCGTGGGTTTCCTCCGGGTTCTCCGGCTTCCTCCCACAGTCCAAAAACATGGATCAAGTCAACTGAGTTCTCCAAATTGCCCCATATAGAGTGTGTCTGTGTGAGTGAGTGTGTGCCCAGTGATAGATTGCCCCCCTGTCCTGGGTGTATCTGCCCAGCGCCCGAAACGTTCTCCCCTGGATGGGCATGGGGAACCCCCCCGCGACCCTAATAGAGGATAAAGCGGAAGATAATGAATGAATGAATGAATATCACGCTTTATCGTCTACAGATTCCGGCACGAGCCCACCGTGTTCCGTCACCGGCGGCGTCTGCGTCGCGGTTCCACTTTCTTCCTCTGCGTCGACGCATAAAACAAATGCGGCGTGTTGGAGCCATGAGCCGTATGTTCGAACGGGTGGGGGGGAAGATGTGTTGGGGGGGGGGGGGGGGGGGTAAGGAAATATCTTTTACTTTGAGGCTGAAAAGGACCCCGGGGCCCGAACGAGGCAGACGGGGGCCGGGAATGCAATGATTCGGGGATTTCATTCTAATCGCGAGATGATGAGAAACGCTTGCGCGGAACGTAATGAAATCAGCCGATACGCACGGGGATTCTGGGAATTCTCCCGCGAGGACGAGATTATGGAGTACGTAGACGATGGAGACCGACAGGCGCAGTCCACGTCGCTGAGTTAACGCAGAAGAGATGGCTATTAATATCGGAACACTGATATCGGAGCACGTCGCGTGTTAACGTTCCATCCATTCAATGGGAATATCGTCGCGGCGCTGCGCAGAAAATAAACAATGGGAGCTAAATGGGAAGGTTTTTTTTTTGTCCCCTTTGTTTTGTTCTCGCCGCCTAAAAAAAGACTATGTAGGCGTTCGTCTGCTGAATGGAAGGCAGGCGAGATGACGGTGTTGGGAAGCGGCTACAATGATGGGATGATGTTCTCTAAACCTGGTGCTTGATAGTCTATAGAACGTAAGACATTAGTGGGTTCACGTGTCCAGTGGTGCTGATGCTTTTCTGGTGCCTTAGTACCTTAAACATGTGGTGAATACATTTTACCATTCATTCATTATCTTGGGCGCTGGGCAGATACAGCCAGGACAGGGCGCCAATCTATCACTCACTCACACAGACACACTCTATATGGGGAAATTTGGAGAACTCCAATGTTTTTGGACTGTGGGAGGAAAGCGGAGAACCCGGAGGAAACCCACGCAGACGCGGGGAGGACATGGAAACTCCACCCAGATGGGGATTCGAACCGGGAATCCCTAGCGCTGAGAGGAGAACATGCTAACCACAACCAAGGGTTGTTCTAGGTAATTGAACTATCCATCCATCCATTATCTTCAGCTTTATCCTATATTAGGGTCGCGGGGGGGGGGTTCCTCGTGCCCATCCAGGGGAGAACGTTTCGGGCGCTGGGCAGATACACCCAGGACAGGGTGCCAATCTATCTCTGGGCACACACTCACTCACACAGATACTCTATATGGGGCAATTTGGAGAACTCAATTGACTTGATCCATGTTTTTGGACTGTGGGGGGGAACCGGAGAACCCGGAGGAAACCCACGCGGACGCGGGGAGGACATGGAAACTCCACCCAGATGGGGATGATGCCCCACTATTTGAGAAGCACTGCATTATACTAACCCCCCCCCCTTATAGTCAAAATAGTCCGACTTGTAGCTGATTGGTTAGGGACAGTCTGAGGGTTGCCAATGGGGCAAGTTGGAAACTCCACCCACTAAGCCACCATGCCGCCCTTCAGAAATGCGTTTATTAAAAGCAGCAAAATCATTCATCGCAACGCTGATCGCTGAGTAACGGGATTCCCGTTTCTGTAATGATGAAATACTGCCTTCTAGTGGCCAAATAACAGAACACAGTTAATAATAATAATAAAAAAAAAGCCGCAACAGAGATGTGCGTTAATGTCAATAATGTCACGGCTGGACAAACGGCTCAGCCAATCAGATTTAAGGACGGGAGCTACCCGTTTTATGACGCATATAGAACCTTAAGTGAAGCATCCAGGGCTTTTTAATATCGGAAAAAAATATGAGTAACAAGATGTTGATTTTGCCAAGACATTTTCCAGACATACACACGCCGAGAGAGCGCGACACACTTCGCAGACTTTACAGGCGAACGCCTACACGGATGCACTCTACCCCGGATGTCTGAACCTTCAAGAACCGACAGCGTCAGATGCACAGCCACATTTTTTTATTGCTTTTCTTACGTTCCCTCTTGAGCCAGGGAGAACTGTGTGTGTGCAGGTTGGAGCAGTTGGGCTTCAACGCGCTACTCCAGCTGATGATCGGCGTTCCCCTGGAGATGGTACACGGGATCCTGAGGATCAGCCTTCTCTACATGGCGGGCGTGGTGGCAGGTGTGTGCCGCTTACACCCCCCCCGGCGAATCGTCCTCATCGGGGGGGCGGTATCAGTGCACTCACGGTGGCGGATAATCAGAAGGGAGTCGCCGGGAGGGGCATCTGGTCGAATGTGCGGATGTGGTCCGTGGTAGCGACCCCTAGTGGGAAGGAAGAAGTAAATGTAAGAGTGCAGAGAGCTGCTGCATGAGAGATGGGAGGAGTGCTGAGTATGGACTAGTGACTGTGTGTGTGTGTGTGTGTGTGTGTGTTGGTGTGTGTGTGTGTGTGTGTAAGTGTGTGTGTGTGTGTGTGTGTGTGTGTGTGTTAGAATCAGTAGAGTGGATTTCCATAATCAAGTCAGAGTCAAGGTCATGCTCTTGTAAAAGCACAATGGAATACATTTCCACGTTTCCCCCGTCCTCTACATATACCCGCCGCGGAACCTTCTCACTGTCCCGCAGGGGCGTCTTTAGACCTGGGCTTTCGGGGCTATAGATGTTTTGTCAGTAGCCCCGGATAGGGGCGTCGTTAGACCTGGGCTTTCGGGGCTATAGCCCCGGATGTTTTGTCAGTAGCCCCGGAAAGGGGCATTGTTAGACCTGGGCTTTAGGGGCTATAGATGTTTTGTCAGTAGCCCTGGACAGGGGCTGACAGGGGCGTCGTTAGACCTGGGCTTTCAGGGCTATATCCCCGGATGTTTTGTCGGTAGCCCTGGATAGGGGCATTGTTAGACCTGAGCTTTTGGGGCTATAGATGTTTTGTCAGTAGCCCCAGACAGGGGCTGACAGGGGCGTCGTTAGACCTGGGCTTTCGGGGCTATAGATGTTTTGTCAGTAGCCCCGGACAGGGGCGTCGTTCGGGGCTATAGCCCCGGATGTTTTGTCAGTAGCCCCTGACAGGGGCGTCGTTAGACCTGGGCTTTCAGGGCTATAGATGTTTTGTCAGTAGCCCTGGATAGGGGCGTCGTTAGACCTGGGGCTATAGATGTTTTGTCAGTAGCCACGGACAGGGGCGTCGTTCGGGGCTATAGCCCCGGATGTTTTGTCACTAGCCCCGGACAGGGGCCTTGTTAGACCTGGGCTTTCAGGACTATAGCCCCGGATGTTTTGTCGGTAGCCCCAGACAGGGGCGTCATTAGACCTGGGCTTTCGGGGCTATAGCCACGGATGTTTTGTCGGTAGCCCCGGACAGGGGCGGGTCGTTAGACCTGGGCTTTCCGGGCTATAGATGTTTTGTCAGTAGCCCCGGACAGGGGCGTCGTTAGACCTGGGCTTTAAAGGCTATAGATGTTTTGTCAGTAGCCACGGACAGGGGCGTCGTTCGGGGCTATAGCCCCGGATGTTTTGTCAGTAGCCCCGGACAGGGGCGGGTCATTAGACCTGGGCTTTTGGGGCTATAGATGTTTTGGCAGTAGCCCTGGACAGGGGCGTCGTTAGACCTGGGCTTTCGGAGCTATAGCCCCGGATGTTTTGTCGGTAGCCCCGGACAGGGGTGTCGTTAGACCTGGGCTTTCGGGGCTATAGCCCCGGGTGTTTTGTCGGTAGCCCCGGACAGGGGCTTCGTTAGACCTGGGCTTTAAAGGCTATAGATGTTTTGTCAGTAGCCCCTGACAGGGGCGTCGTTAGACCTGGGCTTTCGGGGCTATAGATGTTTTGTCAGTAGCCCCTGACAGGGGCGTCGTTAGACCTGGGCTTTCGGGGCTATAGCCCAGGATGTTTTGTCAGTAGCCCCGGACAGGGGCCTTGTTAGACCTGGGCTTTCGGGACTATAGCCCCGGATGTTTTGTTGGTAGCCCCAGACAGGGGCGTCATTAGACCTGGGCTTTCGGGGCTATAGCCACGGATGTTTTGTCGGTAGCCCCGGACAGGGGCGGGTCGTTAGACCTGGGCTTTCCGGGCTATAGATGTTTTGTCAGTAGCCCCGGACAGGGGCGTCGTTAGACCTGGGCTTTAAAGGCTATAGATGTTTTGTCAGTAGCCACGGAAAGGGGCGTCGTTCGGGGCTATAGCCCCGGATGTTTTGTCGGTAGCCCCGGACAGGGGCGTCGTTAGACCTGGGCTTTGAGGGCTATAGATGTTTTGTCAGTAGCCCCGGACAGGGGCGTCGTTCGGGGCTATAGCCCCGGATGTTTTGTCAGTAGCCCCGGACAGGGGCGGGTCATTAGACCTGGGCTTTAGGGGCTATAGATGTTTTGTCGGTAGTCCCGGACAGGGGCGTCGTTAGACCTGGGCTTTCGGAGCTATAGCCCCGGATGTTTTGTCGGTAGTCCCGGACAGGGGCGTCGTTAGACCTGGGCTTTCGGAGCTATAGCCCCGGATGTTTTGTCAGTAGCCCCGGACAGGGGCGTCATTAGACCTGGGCTTTTAGGGCTATAGATGTTTTGTCAGTAGCCCCGGACAGGGCAGTAGTTTGACCTGGGCTTTCGGGGCTATAGCCCCGGATGTTTTGTCGGTAGCCCCGGACAGGCGCGGGTCATTAGACCTTTCAGGGCTATAGATGTTTTGTCAGTAGCCCCGGACAGGGGTGTCGTTAGACCTGTGCTTTCGGGGCTATAGCCCCGGATGTTTTGTCAGTAGCCCCGGACAGCTTTCCTCCCACAGTCCAAAAACATGGTCAATTGAGTTCTCCAAATTGCCCCATATAGAGTGTGTCTGTCTGAGTGAGTGTGTGCCCAGCGATAGATTGGCGCCCTGTCCTGGGTGTATCTGCCCAGCGCCCGAAACGTTCTCCCCTGGATGGGCATGGGGAACCCATAGAGGATAAAGCGGAAGATAATGGACGGATGGATAATGATCGAACAAAATGAATGTAACAACAGTTTGAAAAATGGATAAATACACTCATGAAAGGACAGAGGGGGGAATTAGGGATCTGGGCTAAAGCCCCTGATGTTTTCGCAACCCTAAAAACGCCCCTGCTGTCCCGTACAGAAAACCAGCGGAACCCAGGTAAGACAGATACAGAGAGGGGTATAAGGCCGCCCGGGTCGAGGCTCGTCGGCGATGTCGGGCGGTAACATAAAGACGGTGGCGTGGTGTATGGCGGTAATTGGAATCTGTGCTGATGAACCCGGATCTGCAGCAGCTGTGGAACCTCGGTGTCACGGCTCGCACTAAGAGAGAAGTGAGAAAGTAAAAGAGAGAGTGCGCGAGAGAGAGAGAGAGAGAGAGAGAGAGCTGCAGACATCTCCTCAGCTCATGTTTCTCCAGCTGTATGGGAAGAGAAAGGAGATTTTATATTCCATCGTAATGTGCCGATGCCATGATGCACTTTTGATGAAGATGGATGAAATGTGTGTGTGTGTGTGGGTGTGTGTGTGTGTGTGTGTGTGTGTGTGTGTGTGTGTGTGTGTGTGTGTGTGGGGCTGATCGCTGTTGACTTGTTAAGGTTTTGAAAGTGATTGAAATATCTCTAAACACCAAACAGACGCTCTGTTTTGCAGTAATGCTCACTGTTCAATAAGAGGGATGTGTGTTGCCATAGCAACAAGTGATTGACTTAAGTGGGTTTGTCTGATTGGTTAAAAGGGATGGAATATTTTATATATATATATATATATATATATGGTGGAATATTTTTTTCTCTTCAGCGATTCTATATCTTTTTACTATCTTGCTCTCTCTCATCCCCCCCCCCACACACACACACACACACACACACCCACACACACACACACACACACACACACACACCCACACACACACACCCAACCCCAAAATAAATCCCATTGATTATTCTCTCATTGACGTTCTCACCCTCCAGGCTCTCTCACCGTC
Source organism: Corydoras sp. C115 (assembly GCA_019802505.1). NCBI lineage: Eukaryota > Metazoa > Chordata > Actinopteri > Siluriformes > Callichthyidae > Corydoras > Corydoras sp. C115. The sequence continues at coordinate 674,682 of JAFMOC010000206.1, forward strand.
TCCATCACCGATATGCGGGCTCCGGTGGTCGGCGGCTCCGGCGGAGTCTACGCCCTGTGCTCGGCCCATCTCGCCAACGTCGTCATGGTAACCCAGCCTAACTACCTACCGTCATAGCTATGGCTCTCATCAGCGAACGAACAAAATGAGAGGACGGCCGCCGTAATGGACGGGTTTTGTTTGCTTTCGCCTTGTTTCCATGGCGACCGCGTGACTCCACAACCTTACACACGTACCTGAGTACACACACACACACACACACACTTAAAATACACATTCTGTCAGCATTTTGAAATGGCCACGCCTACCATACCGAGTTCGCCAGGCGCCAAGGCCACATTTATGGACCTCTCCTTCACTGGAGACGACGAGGTCACAAGGTAACCATCCTACATCCTTTTTCTGGACTGATTGACCGGTACAGAGATTAAAGGTTCTTCGCTTATTTCCCCAAGACTCAGGGGTCCAAAGGCCACACCCACTTTAAAGGGACCACGATTCAAGAGACGGAACCAGAGATGTACAACCTGCCTGTCGAGTCTTTTTAAGTTACCGCTGGTCACCAGGAGGGCGGCACGGTGGCTTAGTGGTTGGCACTTTCGCCTCTCAGCATTCGAATCCCCATCTGGGTGGAGTTTCCATGTCCTCCCCGTGTCGGCGTGGGTTTCCTCCGGGTTCTCCGGTTACCTCCCACAGTCCAAAAACATGGATCAAGTCAATTGAGTTCTCCAAATTGCCCCATATAGAGTATGTGTGTGAGTGAGTGTGTGCCCAGCGATGGATTGGCGCCCTGTCCTGGGTGTATCTGCCCAGCGCCCGAAACGTTCTCCCCTGGATGGGCATGGGGAACCCCCCCCCGCGACCCTAATAGAGGATAAAGCGGAAGATAATGAATGAATGAATCCCATATAGAGTGTGTCTGTGTGAGTGAGTGTGTGCCCAGTGATAGATTGGCGTCCTGTCCTGGGTGTATCTGCCCAGCGCCCAAGACGTTCTCCCCTGGATGGGCATGGGGAACCCCCCCCCCCTGCGACCCTAATATAAGATAAAGCGGAAGATAATGGATGAACGAATGAATGAATGGTCACCAGGACAAGTTTCTGTGGTGAGAGAAGTGTGTGCAGGTTTACAGTCCGAGAACAACCCTAGGTTGTGGTTAGCACGTTCTCCTCTCAGCGCTAGGGATTCCCGGTCCGAATCCCCATTTTGGTGGAGTTTCCATGTCCTCCCCGTGTCGGCGTGGGTTTCCTCCGGGTTCTCCGCTTTCCTCCCACAGACCAAAAACATGAATCAAGTCAATTGAGTTCTCTCAAATTGCCCCATGTAGCGTGTGTCTGTGTGAGTTAGTGTGTGTCCAGCGATAGATTGGTGCCCTGTCCTGGGTGTATCTGCCCAGCGCCCGAAACGTTCTCCCCTGGATGGGCATGGGGAACACCCCCCCCCCCCCGCGACCCTAATAGAGGATAAAGCTGAAGATAATGGATGGATGGATAGTTCAATTACCTAGAACAACCCTAGGTTGTGGTTAGCACGTTCTCCTCTCAGCGCTAGGGATTCCCGGTTCGAATCCCAATCTGGGTGGAGTTTCCATGTCCTCCCCGTGTCCACGTGGGTTTCCTCCGGGTTCTCCGCTTTCCTCCCACAGTCCAAAAACATTGGAGTTCTCCAAATTGCCCCATATAGAGTGTGTCTGTGTGAGTGAGTGATAGATTGGCGCCCTGTCCTGGGTGTATCTGCCCAGAGCCCGTAACGTTCTCCCCTGGATGGGCATGGGGAACCTCCCCCCCCCCACGACCCTAATAGAGGATAAAGCAGAAGATAATGAATGAATGAATCCCATATAGAGTGTGTCTGTGTGAGTGAGTGTGGGCCCAGCGATGGATTGGCGCCCTGTCCTGGGTCTATCTGCCCAGCGCCCGAAACGTTCTCCCCTGGATGGGCATGGGGAACCTCCCCCCCCCCCAGGACAAGTTTCTGTGGTGAGAGAAGTGCGTGCAGGTTTACAGTCCAAGTCCTTTCAGTCTCCCGTTATTTTGGTTCTTGCAGATTGCGTGCCAGCTGTCCTTTTGAGATGTTCCATACGGTGTGTGTGTGTGTGTGTGTGTGTGCAGCGAGCTTGATTCATTTTGTCATAAATCATGAATAGCCTGCATCTTAGGTCCAGTGTGTACACACGGCATGTGCCTTAATGTCTGTTCCGTTTATGTCTTTCAGAACTGGGCCGGGATGAAGTGTCCGTATAAGTTGCTGCGGATGATCCTTGCGTTGGTTTGCAGTAAGTAGCCGGGTTTGCAATATAACATCCATTACATTTACATTACATTACATTAACATTACATTTACATTTGGTCATTTACTGGTCGCTTTTATCCAAAGCGACTTACAAGGTGAGCACAGGGTTCATCACAACATCTCTGGAGCAATGAGAGTTAAGGGTCTTGCTCAAGGACCCACATTGGTAACTTCAGTGGACCTGGGATTTGAACCCCCAACCTTCTGATTGACAGCCCAACGCCCTGACCACTGAGCTACCGCTCCCTTCCATCCTCCAAAGCCTTCATCCTGCACCGATTTCCTTTTAGCAGATTAAATATAAAGCCATCCATCCATCCATTATCTTCCGGTTCATCCTCTATTAGGGTTGTGGGGGAGGGGGGGGTTCCCCATGCCCATCCAGGGGAGAATGTCTCAGGCGCTGCGTAGATACACCCAGGGCAGGGGGGCGATCTATCGCTGGGCACACACTCACTCACACAGACACACTCTATATGGGGTAATTTGGAGAATTCAATTGACCCGATCCATGTTTTTGGACTGTG
>JAFMOC010000206.1:682500-692500 GCA_019802505.1 Corydoras sp. C115
GCCGCCCGGATGGAAAGTGTTACGCGGTGATGGCATGAGAACGGTCGATTACGGACAATGTGATGCTGAACGCTTTGCTGGGACTGTGGAACGCCAAACTCCATCTATAATGAGAGTAGAGCTCATAAAACGGGGGGTGCATCTAATAATCTGGCCAGTAAGGGTATTATTAAGGGTATCAGTAAGGGGTAAGGGTCTCAGTAGGAGTATCAGTAAAGGGTAAGGGTATCAGTAAGGGGTAAGGGTATCAGTAAGGGGTAAGGGTCGCAGTAAGGGGTAAGGGTATCAGTAGGAGTATCAGTAAGGGGTAAGGGTCTCAGTAAGGGGTAAGGCTATCATTAAGGGTATCAGTAAGGGAATGTGGGGTATCAGTAAGGGTAACAGTAAGGGTATCAGTAAGGGGTAAGGCTATCATTAAGGGTATCAGTAAGGGAATGTGGGGTATCAGTAAGGGTAACAGTAAGGGTATCAGTAAGGGTATGAGGGGTATCAGTAAGGGTATGTGGGGTATCCGTAAGGGTATCATTAATGGTATCAGTAAGGGTATCAGTAAGGGTATCATTAAGGGTCTCAGTAAGGGTATGTGAGGTATCAGTAAGGGTATCATTAAGGGTATGTGGGGTATCAGTAAGGCTGTCAGTAGGGGTACCAGTAAGGGTATCAGTAAGAGTATGTGGGGTATCTGTAAGGCTGTCAGTAAGGGTATGTGGGGTATCATTAAGGGTATCAGTAAGGGTATGTGAGGTATCATTAAGGGTATCATTAAGGGTATCAGTAAGGGTATGTGGGGTATCAGTAAGGGTATCAGTAAGGGTATGTGGGGTATCAGTAAGGCTATCAGTAAGGGTACATATACCACATACCCTTACAGTGTAAGGGTATCAGTAAGGGTATCAGTAAGGGTATGTGGGGTATCAGTATGGATATCATTAAGGGTATCAGTAAGGGTATGTGGGGTATCAGTATGGATATCATTAAGGGTATCATTAAGGGTATGTGGGGTATCAGTAAGGGTATCAGTAAGGGTACCAGTAAGGGTAACATTAAGGGTATCATTAAGGGTATGTGGGGTATCAGTACGGGTATCAGTAAGGGTATCATTAAGGGTACCAGTAAGGGTAACATTAAGGGTATCATTAAGGGTATGTGGGGTATCAGTAAGGGTATCAGTGAGGGTATCAGTGAGGGTATGTGGGGTATTTGGGTAATCCTTTGCTGCTTGTCTTATTCAGTACATTAAACCCAGCCCTTTGCCACTAATACCTCAAAACAATGCTAGCTGAGGCTCCATGGCGTTCTAAAATATCTCAGACATGTTTTTATGAGGGGCGGCATAGTGGATTAGTGGTTGGCATGTTCTCCTCAGTGCTAGGGATTCCCGGTTCGAATCCCCATCTGGGTGGAGTTTCCATGTTCTCCCCGTGTCTACGTGGGTTTCCTCCGGGTTCTCCGGTTTCCTCCCACAGTCCAAAAACATGGATCGAGGTCAACTGAATTCTCCAAATTGCCCCATATAGAGTGTGTATGTGTGAGTGAGTGTGTGCCCAGCGATGGATTGGCGCCCTGTCCTGGATGTACCTGCCCAGTGTCCAAAACGTTCTCCCCTGGATGGGCATGGGGAACCCCCCCCACCCCCCCCCCGCGACCCTAATATAGGATAGATAATGGATGGATGGATGTTTGTATGAGAGTCTAATAGGGTCAATGTATTAGGGTCGCGGGGGGGTTCCCCATGCCCATCCAGGGGAGAACGTCTCGGGCGCTGGGCAGATACACCCAGGACAGGGCGCCAATCTATCGCTGGGCACACACTCACTCACACAGACACACTCTATATGGGCCAATTTGGAGAACTCAATTGACTTGATCCATGTTTTTGGACTGGGGGAGGAAACGGGAGAACCCGGAGGAAACTCACACGGACACGGGGAGGACATGGAAACTCCACCCAGATGGGGATTCCAACCGGGAATCCCTAGCGCTGAGAGGAGAACCTGCCGACCACTAAGCCACCGTGCCGCCCATAATAATAATAATAAGTGAAAATATAGAATGGAGGTCGTAATCTTCAGCACTGAAGCAGCCGAGTAGCCTGAGTTATAGTGTGGATTTGATATTGTGTGTGTGTGTGTGTGTGTGTGTGTGTGTGTGTGTGTGAGCAGGTAGGGCTTTAAATTACGTGGCGTCTCTGTGTGGACAGTTGGAGGTAAAAGGATCGTAAATCATCATCAGAGAGCAGGAGAGAACCCGATGGACGATAAAATGGAAAGACTGGCAGCGAGGCGGGAGAGGTGCCCAACAGAGCGACTGTAACGACGGAAAATGCGAACGTAGGCGTTTTATTTTTATGGTTACCAAAGTTGTATTCTGAAATTCAAAAGTGTAATAAGACGGGACGGTAAATCAGACCACAGTGCTTCGTTCTCAAGGCACGTCTATTTAAGGCGGTTCTAGGTGAGGTCCATGCCGATATGTAACAGATTGACGGGATCACGCTTCCATTTCTATTTTAACGTCGTCTTCGGCGTAGCCAGAGGGGAGAGGGTTCGGGAATTGGAACCAAATTTGGAAGATGTCTGGTCTGAAGCAGAATTCTAGAAGATTAGATGTTTTCATTCATTCATTATCTTCCGCTTTATCCTCTATTAGGGTCGCGGGGGGGTTCCCCATGCCCATCCAGGGGAGAACGTCTCGGGCGCTGGGCAGATAGACCCAGGACAGGGCGCCAATCCATCACTGGGCACATACTCACTCACACAGACACACTCTATATGGGGCAATTTGGAGAATTCAATTGACTTGAGCCATGTTTTTGGACTGTGGGAGGAAACTGGAGAACCCGGAGGAAGCCCACGCGGACACGGGGAGAACATGGAAACTCCACCCAGATGGGGATTCGAACCGGGAATACCTAGCGCTGAGAGGCGAACGTGCCAACCACTATGCCACCGTGCAGCCAAGATTAGATGTTTCTATTTGAAAATGGTAGTGGCACGGTGGCTTAGTGGTTGGCATGTTCTCTTCTCAGCGCTAGGGATTCCCGGTCGGAATCCCAATCTGGGTGGAGTTTCCATGTTCTCCCCGTGTCCGCGTTTCCTCCGGGTTCTCCGGTTTCCTCCCACAGTCCAAAAACATGGATCAAGTCAATTGAGTTCTCCAAATTGCCCCATATAGAGTGTGTCTGTGTGAGTGAGTGTGTGCCCAGCAATGGATTGGCACCCTGTCCTGGGTATATCTGCCCAGCGCCCGAGACGTTCTCCCCTGGATGGGCATGGGGAACCCCCCCCCCCACCCCGCGACCCTAATAGAGGATAAAGCGGGAGATAATGAATGAATGAATGAATATTTGAAAATGGGAAATCCATTGGATGAGCTGGGCGGCACGGTGGCTTAGTGTTTGGCATGTTCTCCTCTCAGCGCTAGGGATTCCCGGTCGAATCCCAATCTGGGTGGAGTTTCCATGTTCTCCCCGTGTCCCCGTGGGTTTCCTCCGGGTTCTCCGGTTTCCTCCCACAGTCCAAAAACATGGAACAAGGTGAATTATATGCTCTAAATTGCCTCATATGGCGGCACGATGGCTTAGTGGTTGGCATGTTCTCCTCTCAGCGCTAGGGATTCCTGGTCGGAATCCCAATCTGGGTGGAGTTTCCATGTCTTCCCCGTGTCGGCGTGGGTTTCCTCCGGGTTCTCCAGGTTCCATAGAGGATCCAAAAATTAAATAATGGACTTTGATTTTGGTCCAGGGCAGCACAGTGTCTTAGTGTTTGGCATGTTCTCCTCTCAACGCTAGGGATTCCCGGTCGGAATCCCAATCTGGGTGGAGTTTCCATGTCCTCCCCGTGTCCGCATGGACTTCCTCTGGGTTCTCCGGTTTCCTCCCACAGTCCAAAAACATGGATCAAGTCAATCGAGTTCTCCAAATTGCCCCATATAGAGTGTGTCTGTGTGAGTGAGTGAGTGTGTGCCCAGCGATGGATTGCCCCCCTGTCCTGGGTGTATCTGCCCAGCGCCCGAGACGTTCTCCCCTGGATGGGCATGGGGAACCCCCCCCCCCCACGAACCTAATAGAGGATAAAGCGGAAGATAATGGATGGATATTAGATGAGCTCTGAATGATACCACTTTCAGTCGTAAAGTAGGATTTAACATGTTCTCCTCCGACGCACTCCCAAGACCTGTTACCATTGACAACGGAAAAAACCGATCCATGTATAAGACACCAGCCAGTTACTGCCCTTCTTCCTCATAGGGGCCTTATCGTCAAGCGACGCGCCGGTGCTGCTGTTGTCGGTTCTAAAGCTGCATGTCGTCCCAAGCTCATCACTGTGCTCCTCCGTGTTCCGCCATCGTATCCGTAGTCCATCCGCCAGTCCGTGGTCCGAACACAAACTTCCGAATGGTGCCAAGAAATGAGAGGCCACTTCTCATTTCATTCTCGAAAAAAAAAAAAAAAAAAAAAAAAATATATATATATATATATATATATATATAAAAAATAAAATAATAAAATAAAAGCGGACCCAGTTTACAGACCTGAGCTTGGAAACCAACGCGAAAGGTACCGCTAGCATTTATCGGACTCCGGTCGGAACGAAGGCGGAAAAGATGTAAATACAGATATATGTAGTTTATACGAAACTCCTCATCAGTTTCACGATGTACTTTTTAGATGTCCAAAGACGAGGCATTTTTCTATCGTTCCTTTGTTTCGGAAGGTCATCCGTTCCTATTTTGTACCATTTTTCATCGTACCGGCTATCAGTTTCCGACCGCGAGGAATAAAGAACCAAGCTCAGACTCGGGATGCGTGTGTCTGTCCACGTTATTTAACATTATGTTTTAAACTCGAGTGTATTTAACATGGTGGCTTAGTGGGTCGAATCCCCATCTGGGTGGAGTTTCCATGTCCTCCCCGTGTCCGCGTGGGTTTCCTCCGGGTTCTCCGGTTTCCTCCCACAGTCCAAAAACGTGCATCAAGCCAATTGAGTTCTCCAAATTGCCCCCTATAGAGTGTGTCTGTGTGAGTGAGTGTGTTCCCAGCGATAGATTGCCCCCCTGTCCTGGGTGTATCTGCCCAGCGCCCGAGACGTTCTCCCCTGGATGGGCATGGGGAACCCCCCCCCCCCCCCGCGACCCTAATAGAGGATAAAGCGGGAGATAATGAATGAATGTATTTAACATGGGGGCACGGTGGCTTAGTGGTTTGGCATGTTCTCCTCTCAGCACTAGGGATTCCCGGTTCGAATCCCCATCTGGGTGGAGTTTCCATGTCCTCCCCTTGTCTGCATGGGTTTCCTCCGGGTTCTCCGCTTTCCTCCCACAGTCCAAAACTATGGCTCGAGTCGATTGAGTTCTCCAAATTGCCCCATATAGAGTGTGTCTGTGTGAGTGAGTGTGTTCCCAGCAATGGATTGGCGCCCTGTCCTGGGTGTATCTACCCAGCGCCCGAGACGTTCTCCCCTGGATGGGCATGGGGAACCCCACCGCGACCCAAATAGAGGATAAAGTGGAAGATAATGAATGAATGAATGTATTTAACATGCATGCTTTTATTTTAAACTTTCCATTTTCTCTTTTTAACACACTTATTTACATTTGATTTCCACAGGGAAACCCAAAGGACAGAGAACCGTAAAATGTCCAGGGGGTTTGACTTAACTCCAAAGATTAATTCTTCTTGCGTCTCTTAGGTGGTCGCTCGCCCAATTCCTCTTCCTGTACCGTCGTTTGTTTGGTTTCTTGGTCAGCAGCGGTGCTCAGCGGCAACATCTCCACCAACATCTCCACCAACATCTCCACCAACGACGGCCGAACGCGACGCGCCACGGCAAAGGCCCACAAGCACTGCTCCACCTTATGAGGGGTCCAGTCCGGTTTGCCGTCCACTGTGGAAAACATTTCATTCATTCATTCATTCATTCATTATCTTCTGCTTTATCCTCTATTAGGGTCGCGGTGGGGTTCCCCATGCCCATCCAGGGGAGAACGTTTCGGGTGCTGGGCAGATACACCCAGGACAGGGCGCCAATCTATCGCTGGACACACACTCACTCACACAGACACACTCTATATGGGGCAATTTGGAGAATTCAATTGACTTGATCCATGTTTTTGGCCTGTGGGAGGAAAGCGGAGAACCCGGAGGAAACCCACGCGGACACGGGGAGGACATGGAAACTCCACCCAGATGGGGATTCCAACCGGGAATCCCTAGCGCTGAGAGGAGAACATGCCAACCACTAAGCCACCGTGCCGCCTCCATCAATTATCTTCCGCTTTATCCTATATTAGGGTCGCGGATGTGGGGGGGGGGTTCCCCATGCCCATCCAGGGGAGAACGTCTCGGGCGCTGGGCAGATACACCCAGGACAGGGGGCAATCTATCACTCACTCACACAGACACACTCTATATGGGGCAATTTGGAGAACTCAATTGACTTGATCCATGTTTTTGGACTGTGGGAGGAAACCGGAGAACCCGGAGGAAACCCACGCGGACACGGGGAGAACATGGAAACTCCACCCAGATGGGGATTCGAACGAGCGCTGAGAGGAGAACGTGCCAACCACTAAGCCACCCTGCCACCCAAACAAAATAGTCATCCGTTCATTTTGACTGTGGCGTGATTGTTGGTGCCAGAAGTGAGTTTAAGTATTTTTAGAACTGCCGAGACTTATTTTGAGATGCCATGTCCATCCATTATCTTCCGCTTCATCCTATATCAGGGTTGCGGGGGGGTTCCCCATGCCCATCCAGGAGAGAACGTCTCGGGCGCTGGGCAGATACACCCAGGACAGGGGGGCAATCCATCACACACTCACTCACACAGACACACTCTATATGGGGCAATTTTGAGAATTCAATTGATTTTGGACTGTGGGAGGAAACCGGAGAACCCGGAGGAAACCCACGCGGGCACGGGGAGGACATGGAAACTCAAAACCAGATGGGGATTCGAACCGGGAATCCCTAGCGCTGAGAGGAGAACATGCCAACCACTAAGCCACCGTGGAAAACATGGCGCTGTCATTACAAAGTGAGACGAAAGCTAAAAAAAAGACGTTACCTTGGTTGAGCTGCAGTGTTTTGTCGAGTATTTGTTTTAAGAAGAGCGAGAAGTGCTTGGCCGTGTACCGAACAGGTCTCAGGTCGGCAATGCTCTCCACGGCCTCGTCAGCCATGAAGGCCACCTCTCCAGGAGAACCTGCCGCTAGGACGGCTGAAATCAAAAGACAGAGCGAGGACATTTATTTGCCACACCTAGAACAAACAGGCTACATTGCAACTTCTCCACTGTGCTTTATAGTGGACACGCAGTTCATTCATTCATTATCTCCCACTTTATCCTCTATTAGGGTCGCAGGGGGGGGGGTTCCCCATGCCCATCCAGGGGAGAACGTCTCGGGCGCTGGGTAGATACACCCAGGACAGGGCGCCAATCTATCGCTGGGCACACACTCACTCACACACACACACACACACTCTATATGGGGCAATTTGGAGAATTCAATTGACTTGATCCATGTTTTTGGACTGTGGGAGGAAACCGGAGAACCCGGAGAAAACCCACACGGACACGGGGAGGACATGGAAACTCCACCCAGATTGGGATCCGAACCAGGAATCCCTAGCGCTGAGAGGAGAACATGCCAACCACTAAGCCACCGTGCCGCCTCCATCCTCTATATCCATCTTCTGCTTTATCCTCTTTTATGGTCGCGGGGGGGTTCCCCATGCCCATCCAGGGGAGAACGTCTCGGGCGCTGGGCAGATACACCCAGGACAGGGGGCAATCTATCACTCACTCACACAGACACACTCTATATGGGGCAATTTGGAGAACTCAATTGACCTGATCCATGTTTTTGGACTGTGGGCGGAAACCGGAGAACCCGGAGGAAACCCACGCGGACACGGGGAGGACATGGAGACTCCACCCAGCGCTGAGAGGAGAACATGCCAACCACTAAGCCACCGTGCCGCCTCCATCAATTATCTTCCGCTTTATCGTCTATTAGGGTCGCAGTGGGGTTCTTCATGCCCATCCAGGGGAGAACGTCTCGGGCGCTGGGCAGATACACCCAGGACAGGGGGCAATCTATCACTCACTCACACAGACACACTCTATAGGGGGCAATTTGGAGAACTCAATTGACTTGATCCATGTTTTTGGACTGTGGGAGGAAACCGGAGAACCCGGAGGAAACCCACGCGGACACGGGGAGGACATGGAGACTCCACCCAGCGCTGAGAGGAGAACATGCCAACCACTAAGCCACCGTGCCGCCTAAAGGATCCGTAGGTAGTGGTGGGAATTGAACCTCTGAAGACCTGGACAGGCAGTTATTTAATGAAAATAACCTCAGGGTGTAATATCGCTGTAGCGATATCGATTATCGAGTCACCTGATGCCGTAGCAGGCCCGAGACCTTTAAGCGAGCTCAGCTCGGCGATCGCCGACCCGACGTCCGGGAGGAGGGCGAATGCCCTCTTGGTGCACCGAAGCACCGCCTCCTCACCGTTGGACGCGACCAGCTGCCCGAGTCGAGGCCGGAACGTTCCTCTCTGTGGGACGACAAGCAGGTGAGACACTGTATGGACCAAAAGTATCGGGACATTCAAATTTAGGGGTGTCTTCAACTAAGGATTTTCATAGTCGAATCTGATTCGTCAGATTTTCCCTATAGTCGACTGATAGTCGAATCAGTTAAAATTTCACCACAAGATGGCGCTATAAGCATGGTTTTTAAAAAATATTTTGTTATATATTTTGTATTGTTAAAGCGCACACATTATTTAAAAAAATATATTAACAGAAATTAGGATGATTTTATTTGACAAAAGGCTATATATATAACGAAAACAAAGACATTTCATGTAAAAACTAATGCTTAGCAGCAGCCATGGGCGCCCCCATGTGGTCAAAATGGTACATTCGACTATGAGGTTCATAGTCGACTACGGTTCTCCGAATCGAATCGTCGAATCAGCGAATATTGCAGCTCACCCCTACTTCTGTCCATGGTAAATATGTATGTATGTGTGCGAGGCGGCACTGTGGCTTAGTGTTTGCCATGTTCTCCTCTCAGCGCTAGGGATTCCCGGTTCGAATCCCAATCTGAGTGGAGTTTCCATGTCCTCCCCGTGTCGGCGTGGGTTTCCTCCGGGTTCTCCGCTTTCCTCCCACAGTCCAAAAACATGGATCAAGTCAATTGAGTTCTCCAAATTGCCCCATATAGAGTGTGTCTGTGTGAGTGAGTGTGTGTCCAGTGATAGATTGGCGCCCTGTCCTGGGTGTATCTGCCCAGCGCCCGAGATGTTCTCTCCTGGATGGGCATGGGGAACCCTCCCGCGACCCTAATAGAGGATAAAGCGGAAGATAATGGATGGATGGATGGAATTCTATCATTTAGATTACAGTGTGGACCAATATTTCTGTCTATAGTGTACCTGTATGTATGTGTGTGTGTGTGTGTGTGTGTGTGTGTGTGTGTGTGAGGTCATATAATCAACTTACAGTCAGTTTCCACTCCATGAGTTTGACGAGTTCAGTAAGTGTGAGAAAACGTTCCCCCCGACTCAGCATCGCTGCCGGAAGCTCCTCCTGATACCTGAACAGTAACACGGTTTGCTGGACGTTAATGTAATGAGGTTTCAGTAAACGAGGCTTTAATTAAACATTTATTACTAATAATCCATACAACAATCGTTAAGTTTCATAAAAAACGGTCAGAAGTCGGCGGTTTCGTTCCAAAATAATTTCATGCGTTTTACCGAATAGACAATGTAAAATATCATTCATTCATCCATTATCTTCCACTTTATCCTCTATTAGGGTCGCGGGGGGGGGGGGGGGGGGGTTCCCCATGCCCATCCAGGGGAGAACGTTTCGGGCGCTGGGCAGATACACCCAGGACAGGGGGGCAATCCATCGCTGGGCACACACTCACTCACACAGACACACTCTATATGGGGCAATTTGGAGAACTCAATTGACTT
>JAFMOC010000206.1:702500-825000 GCA_019802505.1 Corydoras sp. C115
CACATGTCCCGTTCTATAAAGCCCACGTTCCCATGTCCCGTTCTATAAAGCGGCCGTTTGTCCTCAATGGGATGTATATTACGCAAACTCTGGTCCCGGCGTCTAATCGTCATGTTCCTCGTGTCTCCAGGTCAGTCGGAAAGCGTCCGCGACGTCCAGTTCAGTATTAAAGACTACTTCACGTTCGCGGCCACTTTCGAGAACGGGAACGTGCAGCTGTGGGACATCCGCAGGCCGGACCGCTACGAGAGGATGTTCACAGCGCACACGGGCCCGGTGTTCTGCTGCGACTGGCACCCCGAGGACAGGTGGGTGTGTCTTTACCGCGTTCACGTCATGATTCATTCCATCCATTATCTTCGGGTGGGGGGGGGGGGTTCCCCATGCCCATCCAGGGGAGAACGTCTCGGGCGCTGGGCAGATACACCCAGGACAGGGGGGCAATCCATCGCTGGGCACACACTCACTCACACATACACACTCTATATGGGGCAATTTGGAGAACTCAATCCACTTGATTCATGTTTTTGGACTGTGGGAGGAAAGCGGAGAACCCGGAGGAAACCCACGCGGACACGGGGAGAACATGGAAACTCCACCCAGATGGGGATTCGAACCAGGAATCCCTAGTGCTGAGAGGAGAACATGCCAACCACTAAGCCACCGTGCCGCCCTATATATATCTATTCATTCATTCATTATCTTCCACTTTATCCTCTATTAGGGTCGCGGGGGGGGGGGGGTTCCCCATGCCCATCCAGGGGAGAACGTCTCGGGCGCTGGGCAGATACACCCAGGACAGGGCATCAATCTATCGCTGGGCACACACTCACTCACACAGACACACTCTATATGGGGCAATTTGGAGAACTCAAGTGACTTGATCCATGTTTTTGGACTGTGGGAGGAAACCAGAGAACCTGGAGGAAACCCACGCGGACACGGGGAGAACATGGAAACTCCACCCAGATGGGGATTCGATTATATATATATATTCATTCATTCATTCATTATCTTCCGCTTTATCCTCTATTAGGGTCGCGGGGGGGGGGGTTCCCCATGCCCATCCAGGGGAGAACGTTTCGGGCGCTGGGCAGATACACCCAGGACATGGGGGCAATCTATCACTGGGCACACACTCTCTCACACAGACACACTCTATATGGGGCAATTTGGAGAACTCAATCGACCTTGATCCATGTTTTTGGACTTTGGGAGGAAACCGGAGAACCCGGAGGAAACCCTTGCAGACACGGGGAGAACACGGACACTCCACCCAGATGGAGATTCGAAACGGGAATCCCTAGCACTAGAGGAGAACATACCGACCACTAAGCCACCGTGCCGCCCTCACTCGGATAGGATAGTCTGAAACTCCCGATTCCCAGGGGCTGGTTGGCGACGGGCGGGCGAGACAAGATGGTGAAGGTGTGGGACATGACGACGAACCGGGCTAAGGAGATCCACTGCGTGCAGACCATCGCCTCGGTGGCGCGGGTCAAGTGGCGTCCCGAGCGGCGCTGGCACCTGGCCACGTGCTCCATGATGGTGGACCACAACATCTACGTGTGGGACGTGCGGCGGCCCTACATCCCGTTCGCCACCTTCGAGGAGCACAAGGACGTGGCCACGGGGATCGTGTGGCGCAACCAACACGAACCCGAGGTCCTCCTGTCCGGCTCCAAGGACAGCACCCTGTACCAGCACATGTTCAGAGACGCCAGCCGCCCGGTGGAGCGCGCCAACCCGGAGGGCCTGAGCTTCGGCCTGCTGGGAGACCTGGCCTTCGCCAAGGAGAGCCTGACGGCGGCCGAGGCGGGCCGCAAGCCGTGCGCGGGCGGAGACCGGCGCTACCCCATCTTCTTCTTCAAGAAGCCCGACGTGACGGAGCGCTTCGCCCAGGTGTTCAGCGCGCTCAGCGTGTTCGAGTGCGAGCGGGACGGCGGCACCAGGATGGACTGGTTCATCGAGACGGCGCGCCGCTACCAGCTCAGCGGGCGCCCCTTCGGCGAGCTCTGCGAGCACAACGCCAAGGTCGCCAAGGAGCTCAACAGACCTCAGGTGATAACTAACATTACGGATGGTTTTCCATTGTGTTAACTGATTTTATATTTATATATATATATATACATCCTCTATTACTCTATTAGGGTTGGGGGGGGTTCCCCATGCCCATCCAGGGGAGAACGTTTCGGGCGCTGGGCAGATAGACCCAGGACAGGGCGCCAATCTATCGCTGGGCACACTCTCGCTCACACATACACACTCTATATGGCGCAATTTGGAGAACTCAATTGACTTGATCCATGTTTTTGGACTGGGGGAGGAAACCGGAGAACCCGGAGGAAACCCATGCTGACACGGGGAGAACATTGTAACTCCACCAAGTTTGGGATTCGAAACGGGAATCTCGGTAGCGCTGAGAGGAGAACATGCCAACCACTAAGCCACCGTGCCGCCTTAGATATATATATATATATATATATATATATCCATATATATCCATTATATTATTAGGGTCGCGGGGGGGTTCCCCATGCCCATCCAGGGGAGAACGTTTCGGGCGCTTGGCAGATACACCCAGGACAGGGGGGCAATCTATAGCTGGGTACACACTCACTCACACACACTCTATATGGGGCAATTTGGAGAACTCAATTGACTTGATCCATGTTTTTGGACTGTGGGAGGAAACCGGAGAACCTGGAGGAAACCCACGCGGACATGGGGAGAACATGGAAACTCCACCCAGATGGGGATTCGAACCGGGAATCCCTAGCGCTGAGAGGAGAACATGCCAACCACTAAGCCACTGTGCCGTCATATATATATATATATATATATATATATATATATATATATATATATATATATGTATGTATGTATGTGTGTGTGTGGCGGGGGGGGGTTCCCCATGCCCATCCAGGGGAGAACGTTTCGGGCGCTGGGCAGATACACCCAGGACAGGGCGCCAATCTATCGCTGGGCACACACTCACTCACACAGACACACTCTATATGGGGCAATTTGGAGAATTCAATTGACTTGATCCATGTTTTTGGACTGTGGGAGGAAACCGAAGAACCCGGAGGAAACCCACGAGGACACGGGGAGAACATGGAAACTCCACCCAGATGGGGATTCGAACCATGAATCCCTAGCGCTGAGAGGAGAACATGCCAACCACTAAGCCACCGTGCCCCCTATATATATATATATAGTATGAACGTGCCGACCGATGTGCTGTAAACATTAATATATGTATCCGGGTTGATGTGCAGGTATCGACCACGTGGACCATGCTGCGGATCATGTACTCGGACCCGGGTCATCCGGCGCAGTCGGCCAATCATAACATCGGCAAACTGGGGACCGCCCCCCTCATGAACAGGTGAGTCGAGACCCCGGTGATGTCAGAACCTCGTGATGATGTCAGAACCTCGTGATGATGTCAGAACCTCGTGATGATGTCAGAGTCACCGTAGCCCTGTCCTCCGGCAGTTTTAATCTGAAGGAGATGAACGCGGCTCCCAACGAGAGGAACAAGGAGAATCGGCAGGACAACCTTCATAACCTGGATTCCAACCTGAACGACGGTGAGACACCCGAGCGTCCCGTCCACCCGAACGTTCCGTCCACCCGAACGTTCCGTCCACGGTGTCTCGGTAGCTTAAAGAATCGTGTGTTTTAGATAACGAAGAGACGGAGGGCAGCGACGGTCAGGCCGAGTATCTGTTCGGAGACGCCGAGCTGGACGACGACGACCTTTACGGCATGGAACACGACAACCAAGCGGGTATCGTTGCTATTTTCATGTCGTCTAGTCGTATGGGTGGAGTTTCCATGGCCTCCCCGTGTCCGCGTGGGTTTCCTCCGGGTTCTCCGCTTTCCTCCCACAGTCCAAAAACATGCATCAAGTCAATTGAGTTCTCCCAATTGCCCCATATAGAGTGTGTCTGTGTGAGTGAGTGTGTGCCTAGCGATGGATTGGCGCCCTGTCCTGGGTCTATCTGCCCAGCGCCCGAAACGTTCTCCCCTGGATGGGCATGGGGAACCCCCCCCCCCCCCACGACCCTAATAGAGGATAAAGTGGAAGATAATGGATATATATATATATATATATATATAGGGTGGCAAAGTGGCTTAGTGGTTGGCATGTTCTCCTCTCTGCGCTAGGGATTCCCGGTTCGAATCCCCATCTGGGTGGAGTTTCCATGTTCTCACCGTGTCCCCGTGGGTTTCCTCCGGGTTCTCCACTTTCCTCCCACAGTCCAAAAACATGAATCAAATCAATAGAGTTCTTCCAATTGCCCCATGTAGAGTGTGTCTATGTGGGTGAGTGTGTGCCCAGTGATAGATTGGCGTCCAGTCCTGGGTGTATCTGCCCAGCGCCTGAAACGTTCTCCCCTGGATGGGCATGGGGAACTCCCCCCCCACGACCCTGATAGAGGATAAAGTGGAAGATAATGGAGATATATATATATATATATATATAGGGTGGCACAGTGGCTTAGTGGTTGGCATGTTCTCCTCTCAGCACTAGGGATTCCCGGTTCGAATCCCCATCTGGGTAGAGTTTCCATGTCCTCCCCGTGTCCCCGTGGGTTTCCTCCGGGTTCTCCGGTTTCCTCCCACAGTCCAAAAACATGGATCAAGTCAATACAGTTCTCCCAATTGCCCCATATAGAGTCTGTGTGAGTGAGTGTGTGCCCAGCGATAGATTGGCGTCCAGTCCTGGGTGTATCTGCCCAGCGCCCGAAACGTTCTCCCCTGGATGGGCATGGGGAACCCCCCCGCGACCCTAATAGAGGATAAAGCGGGAGATAATGGATGGATGCTTTATTGTGACTATCGAAGTAAGGGCCACATAATGAGAATCTACTAAAAATTGTAATAAGTATAATGTTCTCCTCTCCGGTTTTCCGGTGTCCTCTCCCCGTCGAAACCGTGGATTCAAGATGAATCAGCTCCGCTAGATTGCCCCATCTATATGTACATTAACATTTGCCCATTTATTCATTCATTCATTCATTATCTTCAGCTTTATCCTATATTAGGGTCGTGGTGGGGTTCCCCATGCCCATCCAGGGGAGAACGTTTCGGGTGCTGGGCAGATACACCCAGGACAGGGGGGCAATCTATCGCTGGGCACACACTCACTCACACATACACACTTTATATGGGGCAATTGGGCCCATTTGGCCATTTAGCAGATGCTTTTATCCGAAGCCAGTTCCAAATATGGCAACTTGTTTGGGGCAAAACGCAGGGAAGCAATGAGGGTTAAGGGCCTCGCCTGAGGACACACCGCGTGTGTACGGCGTCAAATCGGCCTCCCGGTTCTCCCCGTGACCCTAGAAGAGGATTATGGGAAAATAACAATATATTTCGTAATTGTTTCCTGAATTTGGTTAATATGGCAGGATCTCCATCTGTCTGTGTGCAGTGGAGGAGCCCGACTTCTCGCTCCCCCAGGAGGCGTTCCCCCTGCGCCACGAGATCGTGGAGCAGGCGGCGGCGCCCGAGCCGCCGGCCGAGAAGGCCGAGTCCCCCCAGGCGAGCGGCGGCGAGACGGAGAGCGTGAGCCTGACGCCCATGGAGTCCTTCAGCCTGATCTCGGTGTCGCAGCTGCTGTTCCAGCCCCGCTTCCCGGCCGGCTTCTTCGACGCCATCGTCAAGGACACGCTGGCCTACTACGCCGAGCAGGGCGACGTGCAGATGGCCGTGTCGGCGCTCGTCGTCCTCGGGGAAAGGATCCGCAGGGAGATCGACGAACTCACGCAGGTGAGGGAAACCAAAACCAAAGGGTGTTAACTAGGGGTGAGCTGCAATATTCGCTGATTCGACAATTCGATTCGGAGAACCGTAGTCGACTATGAACCTCATAGTCGAATGTCCCATTTTGACCACATGGGGGCGCCCATGGCTGCTGCTAAGCATTAGTTTTTCCATGAAATGTCTTTGTTTTCGTTATATATTAGGGGTGTATTCAACTACAGATTTTCGTAGCCGAATCTGATTCGTCAGATTTTCCCTATAGTCGACTGATAGTCGAATCAATTAAAATTTCACCACAAGATGGCGCTATAAGCGTGGTTTTTAAAAAAGATTTTTTATTTTTTATTTTACTCGTTTTTCTAGAGCACCGTAAATGAGATCCCCGTTCTGGACTTTTTTCCACTTCAAAGGAAAAACCTAAAAAAAAAACTAAAAACCTAAAAATTAGGATGATTTTATTTGACAAAAGGCTATATATATAACGAAAACAAAGCCATTTCATGTAAAAACTAATGCTTAGCAGCAGCCATGGGCACCCCCATGTGGTCAAAATGATACATTCGACTATGAGGTTCATAGTCGACTACGGTTCTCCGAATCGAATCGCCGAATCAGCGAATATTGCAGCTCACCCCTAGTCGAATCAGTTAAAATTTCACCACAAGATGGCGCTATAAGCATAGTTTTTAAAAAAGATTTTTTTTTTTATTTTACTTGTTTTTATAACAAAAGAAAACCTTTTTTTTTCTAGAAATTAGGATGATTTTATTTGACAAAAGTCTATATATATAACGAAAACAAAGCGCCCAGCGCCCGAAACGTTCTCCCCTGGATGGGCATGGGGAACCCCCCCGCGACCCTAATAGAGGATAAAGCGGGAGATAATGGATGGATGCTTTATTGTGACTATCGAAGTAAGGGCCACGTAATGAGAATCTACTAAAAATTGTAATAAGTATAATGTTCTCCTCTCCGGTTTTCCGGTGTCCTCTCCCCGTCGAAACCGTGGATTCAAGATGAATCAGTTCCGCTAGATTGCCCCATCTATATGTACATTAACATTTGCCCATTTATTTATTCATTCATTCATTCATTATCTTCCGCTTTATCCTATATTAGGGTCGTGGTGGGGTTCCCCATGCCCATCCAGGGGAGAACGTTTCGGGTGCTGGGCAGATACACCCAGGACAGGGGGGCAATCTATCGCTGGGCACACACTCACTCACACATACACACTTTATATGGGGCAATTGGTCCCATTTGGCCATTTAGCAGATTTCACCATGATGGCGCTATAAGCATAGTTTTTTAAAAAGATTTTTTTTTTTTTATTTTACTTGTTTTTATAACAAAAGAAAATCTTTTTTTTTCTAGAAATTAGGATGATTTTATTTGACAAAAGTCTATATATATAACGAAAACAAAGCGCCCAGCGCCCGAAACAAGACATTTCCCCTGGAAGACATTTCATGTAAAAACTAATGCTTAGCAGCAGCCATGGGCACCCCCATGTGGTCAAAATGATACATTCGACTATGAGGTTCATAGTCGACTACGGTTCTCCGAATCGAATCGTCGAATCAGCGAATATTGCAGCTCACCCCTAATATATATATATATATATAGCCTTTTGTCAAATAAAATCATCCTAATTTTTGTTAATATATTTTTTTTAATGATGTGTGCGCTTTAACCCATTGACGGTGCTCTAGAAAAACAAGTAAAATATAAAAAAAATATATTTTTTAAAAACCACGCATATAGCGCCATCTTGTGGCTGAAATCTTAACTGATTCGACTATCAGTCGACTATAGGGAAGATCTGACGAATCAGATTCGACGATGAAAATCCTTAGTTGAAGACAGCCCTAGTGTTAACGGACCGTGAGGTCGCGAGAGATGCACCCGTGACGTATGCGTGTTGGCAGGAACATTGGTACATGTCCTACATCGATCTGCTGCAACGCTTCGAGCTGTGGAACGTCAGCAACGAGGTGATCAAGCTGAGCACCTGCGGCGCCATCACCTGCTTGAACCAGACGTCCACCACGCTGCACGTCAACTGCAGCAACTGCAAGCGACCCATGAACAACAAGGGCTGGATCTGCGACAGGTACTGCCCCATTCGGCTTCTAAGCGTGTGTGTGTGTGTGTGTGTGTGTGGGGGGGGACTATTTAATTGACTCCCCACTCCTGTGTCTGTGTCTCCGCGGTAGGTGCCACCAGTGTGCCAGTGTGTGCGCCGTGTGTCACCATGTGGTCAAGGGGCTTTTCGTGTGGTGTCAGGGCTGCAGTCACGGCGGACATCTGGAACACGTGATGGAGTGGCTCAAGAGCTCCAACCACTGTCCAGCCGGCTGTGGACATCTGTGTGAATATGCCTGACCCCCCACCTCCTACACAGAGACACACATATACACATACACACACACACACACACACACACACACACATACTGACTGTATGGACGACGTACGAATCCCGTGCTGCTATGAACGTGTGAAAAATTATATAAAAAACCATATTCCTTTACCACCAGCGGCCATTGTCTGCCTTCTACATACTCCACTTAGTTTTTTTTTTTTAAATGTGGCTGTTGCTTTGATTTCTGTGATATATATATATATATATATATATATATATATATATATATATATATATATATATATATATCCCATCATACTGTGTGAAAAAGCTTTTTCGCCGACACTTATACACAGATGTCAATAAATTCTCTCGGCTCAGCATTTTTTATGTTTTCCAATAGATTTGATGGTTTTGGTGGTTTTCTCAGGGGGCGGCACGGTGACTTAGTGGTTGGCACGTTCTCCTCTCAGCACTAGGGATTCCCGGTTGGATTCCCGGTTCGAATCCCCATCTGGGTGGAGTTTCCATGTTCTCCCCGTGTCCGCCTGGGTTTCCTCCAGGTTCTCCGGTTTCCTTCCCACAGTCCAAAAACATGGATCGAGTCAATTGAGTTCTTCAAATTGCCCCATATTGAGTGAGTGTGTGTCCAGTGATAGATTGGCGCCCTGTCCTGGGTGTATCTGCCCAGCGTCCAAAAGGTTCTCCCCTGGACGGGCATGGGGAACCCCCCTGACCCTAATAGAGGACAAAGCGGAAGATAATGGATGGATGGGTTTTGCATAAGGGGCGGCACAGTGGCTTAGTGGTTGTCATGTTCTCCTCTCAGCGCTAGGGATTCCCGGTTCGAATCCCCATCTGGGTGGAGTTTCCATGTCCTCCCAGTGTCCGCGTGGGTTTCCTCCGGGTTCTCCGCTTTCCTCCCACAGTCCAAAAACATGGATCGAGTCAATTGAGTTCTCCAAATTGCCCCATATAGAGTGTGTCTGTGTGAGTGAGTGTGTGCCCAGCGATGGATTGCCCCCCTGTCCTGGGTGTATCTGCCCAGCGCCCGGAACGTTCTCCCCTGGATGGGCATGGGGAACCCCCCGCGACCCTAATAGAGCCAACCAATCGCATTTCACAGCCAACCAATCGCATTTCTATAGACTGCAGCTCGAGCAATTTTGCGATTGCTGGTGGGGCGACACACCTGGTGCCCTCATGCTTATTTTATCAACTCGTCAATGATGGTTGCCACATTTACTGTAATCCCTCATATACAGATTGTATTTCACTGTGTTGGTTGATATAGGGTGTGGACAGGACCCGGGTTAAGGTACACTTGACTTGACTCACATGACGTCTTTATTTTTTTTCATGACGCTGCGACATCCATGATTTAGTCCAGACTCGAGCGCACCAGAACATCCATCGTCTTTATATTAGTACTTGATAGTTGTCTGCTGTAAAGTATCTTTGAGAAAAGCAGGGTTGTACCTCATAGTGACGTGGGTCCGGTTTAAGGCTTCAGAGGATCATGTAATGTGTAATATTGGTGGTCAGCACGTTCTCCTCTGAGCACCCCATCTGGGTGGAGTTTCCATGTCCTCCCCGTGTCCGCGTGGGTTTCCTCCGGGTCCTCCGCTTTCCTCCCACAGTCCAAAAACATGGATCGAGTCAATTGAAGTCTCCGAATTGCCCCATATAGAGTGTGTGTGTGAGTGAGTGTGTGCCCAGCGATGGATCGGCGCCCTGTCCAGAATAGCCAATAAGGGCCTTTGAGCAGGGCCCCCAACCCTCATCGCTCTAGAACGGCTCTATCTGCAAAGTAGAATACTTGGACGTTCATTGGCGGTACGGTGGCTTAGTGGTCGGCATGTTCTCCTCTCGGCGCTAGGGATTCCCGGTTCGAATCCCCATCTGGGTGGAGTTTCCATGTCCTCCCCGTGTCCGCGTGGGTTTCCTCCGGGTTCTCCGCTTTCCTCCCACAGTCCAAAAACATGGCTCAAGTCAATTGAGTGCTCCAAATTGCCCCATATAGAGAGTGTCTGTGTGAGGGAGTGTGTGCCCAGCGATAGATTGGCACCCTGTCCTGGGTGTATCTGCCCAGTTGCCGAAACGTTCTCCCCTGGATGGGCATGGGGAACCCCCCCGCGACCCTAATAGAGGATAAAGCGGAAGGATGGATGGATTACACGGTGCAGTTTGTCCTTTGACCAAAAGGGGGCATAAACAACTTGATCTTATTATCTTCTGCATCTTAACAGTTTACTCTCTAGACAGCTGATGGCACCCCCACGTTACACTCTCTTGAGGATTCTAGCACTCAGTCGTTGTATTAAGTATTTAATAACGTCCACGATGGGGTCAGAATAGCCATTGAGGGCCTTTGAGCAGGGCCCCCAACCCTCATCGCTCTAGAACGCTCTAGAATCTGTAAATTAGAATACTTGTATGTTCATTGGCGGCACGGCGCTAGGGATTCCGGGTTCGAATCCCCATCTGGGTGGAGTTTCCATGTCCTCCCCGTGTCCGCGTGGGTTTCCTCCGGGTTCTCCGCTTTCCTCCCACAGTCCAAAAACATGGCTCAAGTCAATTGAGTGCTCCAAATTGCCCCATATAGAGTGTGTCTGTGTGAGTGAGTCTGTGCCCAGCGATGGATTGGATCTGCTCAGCGGCCGAAACGTTCTCCCCTGGATGGGCATGGGGAACCCCCCCCCCCCCGCGACCCTAATATAGGATAAAGCGGAAGCTAATGAATGAATGAATGAATGAATGACCAAAACGCCACCAACATGTGATGCTGATGATGTAACCACCTCCCATTTGCATATGTCATAAGTCGCCCATTGGAAAGTTTTGCTTTGGTGTTCGGGTCAATCCGCCAGCGGTCTCCGAGTCTCCGACGCCGAAGTCCGTTGTCTGGTTGGCGGTCGATTTGCGTTCTCGCGGTGCAGCACAGGTGCGGACGGGCCTTCGGCCATCCACCCGTTTGTCGTTTCCCCGCCGTCCTTCCTTTTCGTTTGAGCTCCCTCTATTCTCCTCCTCGGTCTCGGTCCGCGACCAGCTCCGGCATCCTGTAGCGGCGTGTTCGGGGTGGTGGGTTCACCCTCCGTCTATCAAATGCTGGAATCGCCTCTGGAAAAAATGCGCAGAACCCGAATCAGACACGAAGAACTCCCGGCAGTTGAGTATTGAGTCTCGAGGTGCATGTCCAAACTCACATCCAGGTGGTGCTAGGATTCCTCCCCCCAGCCGTCGGAGCTCTCTCTCGACGTACAAAGTTGCCGGAGACTCTGAGAAATGGCCTTCAGTCCACCGGCTGCGGAATCACAGACACGATATGTAGTCACTAGGGGTGAGCTGCAATATTCGCTGATTCGACGATTCGATTCGGAGAACCGTAGTCGGCTATGAACCTCATAGTCGAATGTACCATTTTGAGCACATGGGGGCGCCCATGGCTGCTGCTAAGCATTAGTTTTTACATGAAATGTCTTTGTTTTCGTTATATATATAGCCTTTTGTCAAATAAAATCATCCTAATTTCTAGAAAAAAAAAGAAAAAACAAAACCAAAAAAAGGTTTTCTTTTGTTAGAAAAACAAGTAAAATATAAAATTTTTTTTTTTTTTAATTTAAAAACTACGCCCTTAGCGCCATCTTGTGGTGAAATTTTAACTGATTCGACTATCAGTCGACTATGGGGAAAATCTGACGAATCAGATTCGACTATGAAAATCTTTAGTTGAATACACCCCTAGTAGTCACTAATGTGCGGTTGATGCGTAACATGCTGCTTGTGTTGTGTGTTTTTTTTTTTTGGCTTTTGTACCTAGCGCTTCCTCGCAAGCCTCCATCCTGGAAAGCATCTGGGAACCGAGGGAGCCATCGCCTGGAGGCAGAAGGGAGGGAGCAGGTAGTGAGATTTAGTGTAATCAGTCAGTCTGTTCAGCGTAGGGCTGTAAGAAGTGTGAGGTGCGCATTATTGGCTTAATGCTTCAGGTTTGGAAGCAGACGAGTTATCAGGAACCGCTTTTATTTTTTTTACAGTGCTGGTCTGAGAGGCAGGAAAAAAAACAGAGTAGAGTGGATGAAACGGCAACAAACACAAAAGACGTCCATGAGACAGGGATTATAGTAAGTATTAAATAGTAATTCATTCATTATCTTCCGCTTTATCCTCTATTAGGGTCGCGGGGGGGGGGGGGGGGGGGGGGGGGGGGGGGGGGGGGGGGGGGGGGGGGGGGGGGGGGGGGGGGGGGGGGGGGGTGGGGGGGGGGGGGGGGGGGGGGGGGGGGGGGGGGGGGGGGGGGGGGGGGGGGGTGGGGGGGGGGGGGGGGGGGGGTGGGGGGGGGGGGGGGGGGGGGGGGGGGGGGGGGGGGGGGGGGGGGGGGGGGGGGGGGGGGGGGGGGGGGGGGGGGGGGGTCGCCTATCCAGGGGAGAACGTCTCGGGCGCTGGGCAGATACACCCAGGACAGGGCGCCAATCCATCGCTGGGCACACACTCACTCACACAAACACACTCTATAAGGGGCAATTTTGAGAATTCAATTGACTTGATCCATGTTTTTGGACTGTGGGAGAAAAGCGGAGAACCCGGAGGAAACCCATGCGGACACGGGGAGAACATGGAAACTCCACCCAGATTGGGATTCGAACCGGGAATCCCTAGCGCTGAGAGGAGAACATGCTAACCACTAAGCAACCGTGCCACGGTGGTCAGTTGAGTTCTCCAAATTGCCCCATATAGAGTGTGTCTGTGTGAGTGAGTGTGTGCCCAGCGATAGATTGGCGCCCTGTCCTGGGTCTATCTGCCCAGCGCCCGAAACGTTCTCCCCTGGATGGGCATGGGGAACCCCCCGCGGCCCTAATAGAGGATGAAGCGGAAGATTGTTGAGTGTTGAATCAGTTGTAGAGGCCCGATTGTGTGAGCTGGGAGAGTGACCAGCGAGTTATGGCACTATAATGGAGCCGGGATAGGACGATATATATATACATATAAATAGGAGCGGCACGGTGGCTTAGTGGTTGGTATGTTCTCCTCTCAGCGCTAGGGATTCCCGGTTCGAATCCCCATCTGGGTGGAGTTTCCATGTCCTCCCCGTGTCCGCGTGGGTTTCCTCCAGGTTCTCCGCTTTCCTCCCACAGTCCAAAACCATGGATCAAGTCAATTGAGTTCTCCAAATTGCCCCATATAGAGTGTATCTGTGTGAGTGAGTGTGTGCCCAGTGATAGATTGCCCCCTGTCCTGGGTGTATCTGCCCAGCGCCCGAAACGTTCTCCCCTGGATGGGCATGGGGAACCCCCCCGCGACCCTAATAGAGACACTATACCGAGTTATGGCACTATAACGGAGCCGGGATAGGATGATTTTATATATATATGGCGGCATGGCGGCTTAGTGGTTGGTATGTTTTTCTCTCAGCACTAGGGATTCCCGGTTCGAATCCCCATCTGGGTGGAGTTTCCATGTTCTCCCCGTGTCCGTGTGGGTTTCCACTGGGTTTTCCGCTTTCCTCCCACAGTCCAAAACCATGGATCAAGTCAATTGAATTCTCCAAATTGCCCCATATAGAGTGTATCTGTGTGAGTGTGTGCCCAGCGATAGATTGCCCCCTGTCCTGGGTGTATCTGCCCAGTGCCCGAAACGTTCTCCCCTGGATGGGCATGGGGAACCCCCCCCCCCCCCGCGACCCTAATAGAGGATGAAGCAGAAGACAATGGATGGATGTGTATATATATATTACACACAAACACATTAAAGCATTGCACTCAGACCTGTCCCCGTTGCCCTGGTGAGCTCCAAACGTGTGGTCTGCAGCGTATGCAGCGTGCCGTTCAGAGCCTGTATCCGCTTAACATGCTCCTGCAGCTCCTCCCGCACACTCCTCCACGCCGTCTTCTCCTCCATCAGACATCCCTCCATCACCGTACGCAGCTCCTTCTCCTGTGAGACCTGACCCTGTAGAGATTCCACCTCCACATAGCGCTGCGCACACAACATGAAGTCATACATTATACTCCCACGTGTTGGGACCGCCACGGAAGTGGATTGCAGCGTTTTAAAGGGGGCTGAAGAGTCCCAGTCACTATAGTGATGGACATTGGACGTTTCAGAGCTTTTAATGAGGCTTGAGAAGACATTTGGGACTAGAAATGAATACAGGGCTCAGCTTAATTATGTGAGGCCTACAAATCTAGTATTGCTGGGCACACACACTCACTATAGGGGGCACTTTAGAGTATTCAATGTAACTTGAACCCGGAGGAAACCCATGCAGACACGGGGAGGACATGGTAACTCCACCCAGATCGGCATAGCTCATTATGTGTTTGTTAAACATAATTGTTGTTATGGTAACACGTTGTAACATGTTTATGAAAGTCGTCGTAATCCAACATCAAATTACGCTCGTATCTTCAATTGATATATATGACTTTCATTCATTATCTCCCGCTTTACCCTCTATTAGGGTCGCGGGCGGGTTCCCCATGCCCATCCAGGGGAGAACGTCTCGGGTGCTGGGCAGATACACCCAGGACAGGGGACAATCTATCGCTGGGCACACACTCACTCACACAGACACACTCTATATGGGGCAATTTGGAGAACTCAATTGACTTGATCCATGTTTTTGGACTGTGGGAGGAAACCGGAGAACCTGGAGGAAACCCACGCGGACACGGGGAGGACATGGAAACTCCACCCAGATGGGGATTCGAACCGGGAATCCCTAGCGCTGAGAGGAGAACATGCCAACCACTAAGCCACCGTGCTGTGCCGCCTTGCCCCAAACAAGTTGGGATATTTGGAACTGGCTTTGGAAAAAAGCATCTGCTTAATGGCCAAAATGTTAACGTACATATAGATGGGGCAATCTAGAGGAGCTGATTCATCTTGAATCCACGGTTTAGGGTCGCGGTGGGGTTCCCCATGCCCATCCAGGGGAGAACGTTTCGGGCGCTGGGCAGATACACCCAGGACAGGGCGCCAATCTATCGCTGGGCACACACTCACTCACACAGACACACTCTATATGGGGCAATTTGGAGGACACAATCGACCATGTTTTTGGACTGTGGGAGGAAAGCGGAGGACCCGGAGGAAACCCACGCGGACACGGGGAGGACATGGAAACTCCACCCAGATGGGGATTCGAACCGGGAATCCCTAGCGCTGAGAGGAGAACATGCCAACCACTAAGCCACCTCCATCCATCCATTATCTTCCACTTTATCCTCTATTAGGGTCGCGGTGGGGTTCCCCATGCCCATCCAGGGGAGAACGTTTCGGGCGCTGGGCAGATACACCCAGGACAGGGGGGCAATCTATCGCTGGGCACACACTCACTCACACATACACACTCTATATGGGGCAATTTGGAGAACTCAATCGACCATGTTTTTAGACTGTGGGAGGAAACCCACGCGGGCACGGGGAGAACATGGAAACTCCACCCGGATGGGGATTCGAACCGGGAACCCCTAGCGCTGAGAGGAGAACATGCTAAACCACTAAGCCACCATGCCGCCCAAGTAGTAAAATGAATAAGATTTATTTTTTGATGTAAACGAATCCTCTGCACCTTGTGGAGCTGAATGGCCATCTCCTGCATCTCGGCCTCCAGCTTGTCCGCGTACGCCTGCTCCAGCGCGTCACCCGGTGGCCGGGCGTTGCTATGCCAGCGAGCGATCGCCGAGGTCATCTTTCTCTTCGGGCCAAAAAGCCTGCGGGTCAAAACAGAAGGACGTTGAGACGGGGACGGTCACCCGCCCCACGCGTGCCGATCCGAGGACGGCCGAGGGCTTACGTGATTCCCACTTCTTTGAGGTCGTTTTCCGTCAGCGTGAGAAAGATCCGCAGGTCGATATCCTGTTCCTCCAGCAGGGGGAGATACTTACCGAAGCCTATCTGCTCCAGAAATCCGGCCAGGTCCTGCGGGACGAAACGAGACGGCCCGATGGAACACCGGTCGGCTACCCGAGGACCCGGTACCTCCTTAACGCATCGGTGTACCTTGGGCCCCGCGTAAGAAGCGGGAGGTTCCGCGGGCGTAGGACCCGTGTCGGAGAGACTGTTGCCATGACGACCCTTGCCCTTGGAACGATGGAGCTTGTTGGCTCGACGAGGGCAGCTCCTCTTGGCTTGATCCGAGTCCTTGAGGGTAGAATCAATCAGAACGGGTTTTAGAAGCATGGCGTGGGTGCGACCTGCCCAGAAGTCAACGCGGCCTTCGGCGTCACCTCGTTGCTTTCCAGAGACGCCTCCCCGCTCTGCCCCGGGAGGTGGGGCGGCCCGTCGCTGCTGCTGCCACTGCTCCTCATCGTGAGCATGTCTTCAAACAGCTCGTCTACACACACACACACACACACACACACACACACACACACACACAAATCCATCCATTCATTCATTATCTTCTGCTTTATCCTCTATTAGGGTTGCGGTGGGGTTCCCCATGCCCATCCAGGGGAGAACGTCTCGGGCGCTGGGCAGATACACCCAGGACAGGGCGCCAATCTATCGCTGGGCACACACTCTCACACAGACACACTCTATATGGGGCAATTTGGAGAACTCAATGGACTTGATCCATGTTTTTGGACTGTGGGAGGAAACCGGAGAACCCGGAGGAAACCCACGCGGACACGGGGAGGACATGGAAACTCCACCCAGATTGGGATTCGAACCGGGAGCAACACTATCCATCTATTATCTTCCACTTTATCCTCTATTAGGGTCGCGGGGGGGTTCCCCATGCCCATCCAGGGGAGAACGTCTCGGGCACTAGGCAGATAGACCCAGGACAGGGGGGCAATCTATCACTATGTACACACACACTATATGGGGCAATTTATATTATACATGTTTATATAATATATTCATTCATTCATTCATTATCTTCCGCTTTATCCTATATTAGGGTCGCGGAGGGGGGGGGTTCCCCATGCCCATCCAGAGGAGAACGTCTCGGGCGCTGGGCAGATACACCCAGGACGGGGGCAATCTATCGCTGGGCCACACACAAATCGTTTCAGCTATTCGTATCTATAAATCTGTGCGTGCGGATTGTAATTCGGACGCATCACCTCGACTGCTGTTGCTCTGTCCATCCAGCTCGTTGATGGGGGAGGTGACGTCGCGGTTGCAGATGCCCTCGTTCTGTTCGCCCACGTTCCGGAACGTCATATAGCCGGGTAGAGTCGCCGGCAGGTCTGCTGAGCAAGCAAAATTGAGATCTCCTTCCCGACAGACGCGCGACCGAATGGAGTACCGTATTTTCCGGACTATAAGGCGCACCTAAAAGCCTAAAAGTTTCCCAGAAATCGGACGTGCGCCTTATAATCCGCTGTGCCTTATACGTGTACTGAGTTCCAAATTCTATAAAAGTGTTCTTGTTCGACCGGGTGGTTTTTTCCACACATCGCCGCCCTGCTGATCTGCGACTCCACACGCGCTCATCTCACAGAAAAACCGAGTGAAGAAAATTAATTGGGAGCTCGCCGTCGTTCCGGGAGGATTAAATAAAGAACTCCGACCGCTGGACGTTGGCGTAAACAGGGCGTTTAAAGTAAAGTTGCGGGCGGCGTGGGAACGATGGATGATAGACGCGAACACACGTTTACTAAAACTCGGGAGGCGGCGGCGGGGCGAGTTACGCCACCGTCTGTGAATGGATTGTGGACGCCTGGTCTGAGGTTTCTGCCGTGACCGTCGTCCGAGCTTTCAGACACAGAAGACGAGGACTTTGATGGATTTGTGGAACAAGAGTGATTAAAATAATGTGTGTTTTGTCAAGTACCGTATTTTCCAGACTATAAGGCGCACCTAAAAGCCTAAAAGTTTCCCAGAAAACGGACTTGCGCCTTATAATCCGGTGCGCCTTATAAATCAGCGTTTTGCATCCTTTACTTTTCTTGTAGATCGTATGTTTTAGCGAGTGCCTTATAATACGCTGCCGTACAGAATAAGTACCGTACAGAAATAGAGTCCGTAATTGAGACTGCGGGGACGCTGATGTGTGGAAATCGACGTGTACAACGACACTTTTATAGATTTTGGAACTCAGTACACGTATAAGGCGCACCGGATTATAAGGCGCACGTCCGATTTCTGGGAAAATTTTAGGCTTTTAGGTGCGCCTTATAGTCCGGAAAATACGGTAAGTACCGTACAGAAGTAGAGTCCGTAATTGAGACTGCGCCTTATAATACGGTGCGCCTTATAGTCCGGAAAATACGGTAAGTACCGTACAGAAATAGAGTCCGTAATTCAGACTGCGCCTTTTAGTACGGTGCGCCTTATAGTCCGGAAAATACGGTAAGTACCGTACAGAAATAGAGTCCGTAATTGAGACTGCGCCTTATAGTACGGTGCGCCTTATACGTGGGTCAAATACAGAAATAGACCCCGTAATTCAGACTGCGCCTTATAGTCCGGAAAATACGGTATATCCCTCGACGCCAAGCGAGTGACGCGTACCTTGTTTGGGAGCCACTCGGAAGCGAGCGATGGCCTGCGGGCCGTCGTGTATGCTGGGACCCCTGGTCCTACCGCGCCCCGTTCTGGGTCTCGGAGCCGTACCGTCGTCCTCGGACGAGCTGGGCTCCTCGTAGGTCCCTAGAAAAATAGACGACCACTCGTTGAGAACGTCTCCGGGTCATCGGTTGGCTCTGCGAACGGACGAACTGACCTGAATCGACTTTGAGCGTGCGCGTGTCTATGAGGCCGGCGATCTTGGCGTTGCCGTACATCATGGCCAGCACTTTGGCCGTCTCGCCTTTGAAGTTGCGCTCCTCCGGTCGGGCTCCCTGCACGGCACCCGAGATGGCCACGTTTAGAAATTTGTATCTTTAAAGCGACGGAACGGTACGAGTCGACCGGGACACACTCACCCGATCGAGGAGGTACTGCGCCACGATCTCGTGGCCCGACGCCGCCGCCTCCATCAGGGGGGTGAATCCGAACATGGGCTCCCTGACGAGGCAAAGATGGGTCAGGCCAAATTTGCAGACTATGCAAACAATGTGTTCATCGTCATGGTGGCCCAACCTCTGTGGGAATTTGACATGTTCTCCCAGGTTTCATTCTATAGCACTTGGTGGTACAAGGTCGTGTCTGCCCTGTGATGGTCTTGTGACCTGTACAGGGTATTCATTCATTATCTTTTGCTTAATCCTCTATTAGGGTGGGCGGCACGGTGGCTTAGTGGTCGGCACGTTCTCCTCTCAGGGCTAGGGATTCCCGGTTCGAATCCCCATCTGGGTGGAGTTTCCATGTCCTCCCCGTGTCCGCGTGGGTTTCCTCCGGGTTCTCCGCTTTCCTCCCACAGTCCAAAAACATGGATCATGGTCAATTGAGTTCTCCAAATTGCCCCATATAGAGTGTGTCTGTGTGAGTGAGTGTGTGCCCAGCGATGGATTGCCCCCCTGTCCTGGGTGTATCTGCCCAGCGCCCGAAACGTACTCCCCTGGATAGGCATGGGGAACCCCCCCGCGACCCTACTAGAGGATAAAATGGAAGCTAATGGATGGATGTTTTTATGAGGGGCAGCACGGTGGCTTAGTGGCTGGCATGTTCTCCTCTCAGCGCTAGGGATTCCCAGTTCGATTCCCAATCTGGGTGGAGTTTCCATGTCCTCCCCGTGTCCGCATGGGTTTCCTCCGGGTTCTCCGGTTTCCTCCCACAGTCCAAAAATATGGATCGAGTCAATTCAGTTCTCCAAATTGCCCCATGTAGAGTGTGCGTTTGTGAGTGAGTGTGTGCCCAGCGATGGATTGGCGCCCTGTCCTGGGTGTATCTGCCCAGCGCCCGAAACGTTCTCCCCTTTCAGGGAAGAACGTTTTGGGTGCCTGATCGAGAGGCGAACATGCTAAACACTACCCCACCATGCTGCCCCTATCCGGGGTATGGCTCTGCTTTTTGCCCTCTAATAGCTGGGCCATGGTTTTTTTGCCCCATTTCTCAGAATACCCACACAGAATGCTTTTCTGTCCCTCTTGTGTGGAGTTGGCATGTTCTCCCGTCATATAGGTAAGTGAATGTGTGTTTCAGCCCTATGATAGACTTGTGACCCATCCAGGGTCTTTCGAGGCTTTTGCCCCATTACTGCTGGGATAGGCTCCACCGCCCCCCCCCCCCATTAAGACCGAACAAATGGAATAGTCATGGTGCAGAGGTGTCTCTCACTTGACGTTGGCATTGGCGTTGCTGTCCAGGAGAAACTTGACCATCTGCGGATGCCCCGTGCTGGCGCTGTGCAGAAGAGCGGTCCAGCCTCGCGAATCCTTCCGTTCCAGCTGTGCCCCTCGCTTGACCGAAACAGAACCAGTGTAACCAGAGAGTAGAGACCCCCGGGGCGTCCCATCCGAGTCGGAGAACCCGTACCTGCACGAGGGAGCCGGCGACGCTCACGTTGCCGCAGCTGGCGGCCAGCATCAGTGGGGTCAGGCCTCTCGAGGTGCAGGTGTCGACGCTGACGCCGGACTCCAGCAGCAGGGTCACCACGCGGTCGTGGCCGATGTACGCGCCGTACATCAGTGGGGTCCACCCACCCAGGTTCTTCCCGTCTATGTCCACGTCTCCTCTGCGGGGTTCCGTGTATAATGTGTGTGATATGAAATGCATCCATAGGGCAGTCTGAATCGTGGAAGCGGGTGTGTGGGTCAGTCTCACCTGCGTATCCATTCAGCCACCACCTCGAACTCACCGATGGAGCAGGCGGTGTGGAGGTCCAGCGGCACGTTCAGGTCCTCCGGGGAGTCTCTGCCGTCGGCGAGCCACACGGACAGACTGGAGCCCAGCCGGTCCGACTCGCCGGCGTCGTCGCCGATGTCGGACATCTCCTTAAAACGGGGTGTGTTAGATGAATATGAATTCTCCGAACACGGGGT
The DNA here is from genome assembly GCA_019802505.1 of Corydoras sp. C115. NCBI lineage: Eukaryota > Metazoa > Chordata > Actinopteri > Siluriformes > Callichthyidae > Corydoras > Corydoras sp. C115. Next base: position 723,521 of record JAFMOC010000206.1, read on the forward strand.
ACCGGAAACTCATTCGGTATCCTCTATCAACACAGGTCACCAAACCGGGAGGCACGGCGGTGTAGCGGTCAGCACGGGTTCGAATCCCAATGTGGGCGGTGTTTCCACGTTCTCCCCGTGTCCGTGTGAGTTTCCTCCCATGGTCCAAGATCATGGATTTGAGGTGAATTCATTAATTAATCATTCATTCATTCTTTATCTTCCGCTTTATCCTCTATTAGGGTCACGGTGGGGTTCCCTATTCCCATCCAGGGGAGAACGTCTCGGACGCTGGGCAGATACACCCAGGACAGGGGGGCAATCTATCACTGGGCACACACAGACACACTCTATATGGGGCAATTTGGAGAACTCAATTGACTTGAGCCATGTTTTTGGACTGTGGGAGAAAAGCGGAGAACCCGGAGGAAACCCACGCAGACACGGGGAGAACATGGAAACTCCACCCAGATGGGGATTCGAACCGGGAATCCATAGTGCTGAGTTGAATGTAAGATTTATTCATTCATTCATTATCTTCCGCTTCATCGTCTATTAGGGTCGTGGGGGGGGGTTCCCCATGCCCATCCAGGGGAGAACATCTCGGGCGCTGGGCAGATAGACCCAGGACGCGGCACCAATCCATCGCTGGGCACACACTCACTCACACAGACACATATGGGGCAATTTGGAGAACTCAATTGACTTGAGCCATGTTTTTGGACTGTGGGAGGAAAGCGGAGAACCCGGAGGAAACCCACGCAGACACGGGGAGAACATGGAAACTCCACCCAGATGGGGATTCGAACCGGGAATCCCTAGCGCTGAGAGGAGAACATACCAACCACTAAGCCACCGTGCCGCCACTAATTAATTATCTTTGGGTTAATCCTGTACTAAAATGCCCATCCAGGGGAGAACATTTCAGGCGCTGGGCAAAACCCAGGACAGGGTGCCAATATATCGCTGGGCACACAGTCTATGGGGCAATTTAGAGCGTTCAATTGACCTTGAATCCATATTTTAGGACTGTAGGAGGAAAGTGGAGAAGCCACACGGACACTGGGAGAACCTGGAAACTCCACCCAGACTGAGATTCGAACCTGGATCCCTAGCACTGAGAGGAGAACAAGGCAATCCCATCGCCATCGAGGAGGTAAATGAGATGCTGGCTTTACCTGAAATTAAATCAATTATGGTGGTTTGGCACAATATAACGAACATGCGTTATACTGTGTAACGAGTAAGAAAATGATTTTTAGTTTAGTTTTAATTGAATGTTATATTTAATTAAAATTAAATTGGCTCAAAATGATGTAAGCGCATTTAGTCATGAATACGTTTAAGTTCTCATCCTCGTCTCGTATTAACTTTGAAATAAAGTTGTTTTTATAAAGTTATTAGCAGTCGAATGGACACGTCGCTCACTTTTAGAACTCGAGGGATAAACCGTGGCGAACTATTCGTTTAGGGCTCAGTGACGCGGCGTCGCCATGGCAACGCTCCACGCCGTAAAAGGAGGTGGAGACGATTGTTACCATCAATACTGAACGCATTGAATGTTACAAACGTTTTTGGGTTTCATCCATTATCTTCCACTTTATCCTCTACTAGGGTCGTGTGTGTGTGTGTGTGTGTGGGGGGGGGGGGTTCCACATGCCCATCCAGGGGAGAACGTCTTGGGCGCTGGGCAGATACACCCAGGACAGGGCGCCAATCCATCGCTGGGCACACACTCACTCACACAAACTCTACACACTCTATATGGGGCAATTTGGAGAATTTAATTTATTTGATCCATGTTTTTGGACTGTGGAAGGAAAGCGGAGAACCCGGAGGAAACCCACGCAGACACCTGGAGAACATGGAAACTCCACCCAGATGGGGAATCGAACCGGGAATCCCTAGTGCTGAGTTGAATGTAAGATTTATTCATTCATTAATTATCTTCCGCTTTATCCTCTATTAGGGTCACAGTGGGGTTCCCCATGCCCATCCAGGTGAGAACGTCTCGGGCGCTGGGCAGATACACCCAGGACAGGGCGCCAATCCATCGCTGGGCACACACTCACTCACACAGGCACACTCTATATGGGGCTATTTGGAGAATTCAATTGACTTGATCCATGTTTTTGGACTGTGGGAGGAAAGCGGAGAACCCGGAAGAAACCCACGCGGACACGGGGAGAACATGGAAACTCCACCCAGATTGGGATTCGAACCGGGAATCCCTAGTGCTGAGAGGAGAACATGCCAACCACTAAGCCACCGTGCCGCCAATGTAAGATTTAATGAAACTTAAAATTGGCTCAAAATGATGTAAACGCATTTAGTCATTAACTCCAAAATAGCATAACAATAAAATAGCTTTAATGCGCAGCCTTAAGAATAGACGTTTTAAAGGTTTGTCCAATATATATATAAATATAATATAAATATATATAATATATATACAAAATATATAAATATAAATATATATGAGAACTTCAACGAACAACCACCAACAAGCCTCATTGCGTCCTGTTACCTCGGGCCGCATACCAAACCGCATCACGCGTGATACATAGGGCACTTCAGGCGCCATTGTTTTGTACCCTATTTAGGGCACTTGGACAGGGTCTAAAGGTTTGTTTGCGGTTCGGCCCTGGTGGCGCGGCGTGACGACGGCTGTAAAGGACTTTTTTTTCCAGGCGTTATTCGAATTGAATCAAACCGGATAGATTTGAACGTTTACCGCGCCAAATAAAATAATAATAAATACTAATAATAATAATAGTGTTATGTGAATAGACGGCACTCGATACTACACAAAGTTCAAGTTTTCAAGTCCAAACTTTTGTCAGACGAGCCGAGAGACGGCGAAGTGCAAACGGGTTATTCGTATTAGTTAGTCATTAGTAATAAAAGCAACCGATAAAGTCGGGATTTCAACATAATTTTCATACTTACTGTTAACGAACGAGTCTGTACCGGTTGTATATGTACAGCGGGTCCACCATCCCCAGACGTGCACATCTGTTCGGTTCACTCGCTGGGATTTGTAGTTTTTCCAAAGGTTTATCGCGTCAATCACCGCGGGGCAGAGACTACAACTCCAAGCCCCGCCCTCTAACGCGTCGGACAGCGTCAAAGAAAGCATCCCCGTCTCGTATTATTGTCGACACGGCAAACAAAGTTGGATTTTTATAAACTTTATATGTTAAAGTTATTAGCAGTCGAATGGACACGTCGCTCATTTTTAGAACTCGAGGGATAAACCGTGGCGAACTATTCGTTTAGGGCTTAGTGACGCGACGTCGCCATGGCGACGCTCAACGCAATAACGGGAGGTGGAGACGATTGATACTATCAATCAGGAGCGTTTTTAAGGTTTAACATTAAGATCCCTTATTCCCCTCTGTCCTCTTGAAAAATTGCCATTTTATGAGTGTATTTATCCATTTTTCAAACTGTTATTACATTCATTTTGTTTGATCATTTATTAGTTATTCATTCATTCATTATCTCTCGCTTTATCCTCCATTAGGCTCATCCAGAGGAGAACGTCTCGGGCGCTGGGCAGATACACCCAGGACAGGGCGCCAATCCATCGCTGGGCACGTACTCACTCACACAAACTCTACACACTCTAAATGGGGCAATTTGGAGAATTCAATTCACTTCGAGCCATGTTTTTGGACTGTGGGAGGAAAGCGGAGAACCCGGAGGAAACCCACGCGGACACGGGGAGGACATGGAAACTCCACCCAGATGGGGATTCGAACCGGGAATCCCTAGTGCTGAGAGGAGAACATGCCAACCACTAAGCCACCATGATTTATTAGTTATCCTTTCATTCATTCATTCATTATCTCCCGCTTTATCCTCTATTAGGGTCACGGTGGGGTTCCCCATGCCCATCCAGGGGAGAACGTCTCGGGCGCTGGGCAGATACACCCAGGACAGGGCGCCAATCCATCGCTGGGCACACACTCACTCACACAGACACACTCTATATGGGGCAATTTTGAGAATTCAATTGACTTGTTCCATGTTTTTGGACTGTGGGAGGAAACCGGAGAACTGTGGGAGAAAACTCCACCCAGATGGGGATTCGAACCGGGAATCCCTAGCGCTGAGAGGAGAACGTGCCGACCACTAAGCCACCGTGATTTATTAGTTATATTGGATAAAATTGAATGTTTGAATAAACGAATCTGAGCTTCGCCAGAAAAGCATGAATATGTTTTACGAGTCCCTCCGACAGTTTAACAAGGTTTTGAGTTGAAATACCGTAAATTTGCGACAGTTTGCGCCTTCAGAAAAATTCTGACCGTTTCTGAAAGTTGAGAAGCTGCTCTTTACAGCTAACATACAGTTATTACGGTAACATTACTCTTGATAGTGGCGAAAAAAAATCTGTCTCCCTCACTCACACACACACACACACACACGTCTAACGACGCCCCTGCTATCGATACTGAACGCATTGAATGTGACTAACGTCTTTTGGGTTCCATCCATTATCTTCCGCTTCATCCTCTACCCACACCCACGACAGGGCACCAATCTATCACTGAGCATGCACTCACTCACACAAGCACACTCTATATGGGGCAATTTGGAGAACTCAATTGATTTGATCCATGTTTTTGGACTGTGGGAGGAAACCGGAGAACCCGGAGGAAACCCACACGGACACGGGGAGGACATGGAAACTCCACCCAGATTGGGTTTCCAACCGGGATTCCCTAATGCTGAGAGGAGAACATGCTGACCACTAAGCCACCATGCCGCCCACCGCCGCAATTTGGAGAACTCAATTGACCTTGATCCATTTTTTGGACTGTGGGAGGAAACCGGAGAACACGGAGGAAACCCACGCGGACATGGGGAGAACATGGAAACTCCACCCAGATTGGGATTCCAACCGGGATTCCCTAATGCTGAGAGGAGAACATGCTGACCACTAAGCCACCGTTCCACTTTTTTTTTTTTTTTTTTAAATAAATGTGAAGACACTATAATACAACATTGTTTTTTTTTATTAAGATACCATCCACCGTGTTTACAAAAGCTAACCCCCGATTCCTCGCTTAAGCAGCCGTGCGATCACACGTCAAAGTTAAAATGAAACTCCTCTCCCGACGGTTTGAACAGAAAGTCGGCCGGCCGCTCGGCGGGAGGTGGATCGCAGGTTTCCGCTTGGTCGGTTTTCCGTGTTTGGGTTTGGGCTTTTCGGTGGAACACCGGCTTCCCGGAGGGTCCTGACCCGGAGGAAAGCTTCACAGAGGACAGGGCTGCAGAAATAAGAAGAAACATTCAGGCATCGGTTTAAGAGCCATCATGTATGTAGATTTTAAAGAATCATGTGTGAACGGGGGCGGCACGGTGGCTTAGTGGTTGGCATGTTCTCCTCTCAGCACTAGGGATGCCCGGTTCGAATCCCCATCTGGGTGGAGTTTCCATGTTCTCCCCGTGTCCGTGTTTCCTCCGGGTTCTCCGCTTTCCTCCCACAGTCCAAAAACATGGATCAAGTCAATTGAATACTCCAAATTGCCCCATATAGAGTGTGTCTGTGTGAGTGAGTGTGTGCCCAGCGATAGATTGGCACTCTTTACTGGTTGTATCTGCCCAGCACCTGAAATGTTCTCCCCTGGATGGGCATGGGGAACCCCACGGCGACCCTAATAGAGGATAAAGTGGAAGATAATGGATGGATGTTTTTATGAGGGGCAGCACGGTGGCTTAGTGGTTGGCATGTTCTCCTCTCAGCACTAGGGATTCCCGGTTCGAATCCCCACCTGGGTGGAGTTTCCATGTTCTCCCCGTGTCCGCGTGGGTTTCCTCCGGGTTCTCCGCTTTCCTCCCACAGTCCGAAAACATGGATCAAGTCAATTGAATTCTCCAAATTGCCCCATATAGAGTGTGTATGTGTGCGTGAGTTTGTGCCCAGTGATAGATTGCCCCCCCTGTCCGGGTGTATCTCCCCAGCGCCCGAAACGTTCTCCCCTGGATGGGCATGGGGAATTCCCCCGCGACCCTAATTGAGGATAAAGTGTAAGATAATGAATGAATGAATGTGTACATGTGTAAACGGGGGGCGGCGCGGTGGCTTCTCCCCGTGTCCGCATGGGTTTCCTCCGGGTTTTCCGGTTTCCTCCCACAGTCCAAAAACATGAATCAAGTCAATTGAGTTCTCCAAATTGCCCCATATAGAGTGTGTCTTTGTGCCCAGCGATAAATTCAGCGCCCGAAACGTTCTCCCCTAGATGGGCATGGGGAACCCCTCCGCGACCCTACTAGAGCACAAAGTGGAAGATAATGGTTGGATTTGTAAACGAGGGTAAAATCGTTGTACCTGAGTCGATGAGCTTGAACTGTCTCGCTCGCTCCTCCTCCATCTTCTTCCTGTAATCTCCGGACACGGCTCTCATCACCTGTCTCTTCTTTGCCACCGGCGCTTTGGAGCTCCGCAGGGTTTTTAGCGCTCTCGTGGCATCCTCCCCTGACACACGCACAGTTTAACCCAACGGATTTGTCCGACACGAAGGTACGATGGTGGGTGTAGGAGACTCACTTTGTCTGGTGGAGGATTTCTGAGTCCTGAGGCCGAGTTCAATCTGCTCGATGCACCAGTCCAGCTCCCGGTTCAACTGCTGCTCTGCAGTCTGAAAACAAAAAAAATTATTGAATAACGAGCAGGGGCGGCTTAGTGGTCGGCACGTTCTCCTCTCAGCGCTAGGGATTCCCGGTTGGATTCCCCATCTGGGTGGAGTTTCCATGTCCTCCCCGTGTCTGCGTGGGTTTCCTCCGGGTTCTCCGCTTTCCTCCCACAGTCCAAAAACATGGATCGAGTCAATTGAGTTCTCTAAATTGCCCCATATAGAGTGTGTGAGTATAGTGTGAGTGAGTGTGGGCTCCGAACCGGGAATCCCTAGCGCTGAGAGGAGAACATGCCAAACCACTAAGCCACCGTGCCGCCTACTTTCACTCTATATTCCCAAAATACATTCCACTCATTCGATTCGCTTTAGTCATGAATGCCAACCTCACCGTGGTGCTGACCATCACTCCATAGTGTTCATCACATGACCAAAAAGTCACAAACTGACCGTACAACACAATTTCATCACATTTTCCTATGGAATTACTACTTAGGGCGGCACGGTTCCTTAGTGTTTAGCATGTTCTCTCAGCGCTAGGGATTCCCGGTTGGAATCCCCATCTGGGTGGAGTTTCCATGTCCTCCCCGTGTCCGCGTGGGTTTCCTCCGGGTTCTCCGCTTTCCTCCCACAGTCCAAAAACATGGATCGAGTCAATTGAGTTCTCCAAATTGCCCCATATAGAGTGTGTGAGGATAGTGTGAGTGAGTGTGTGTGCCCAGTGATAGATTGGCGCCCTGTCCTGGGTGTATCTGCCCAGCGCCCAAAACATTCTCCCCTGGATGGGCATGGGGAACCCCCCCCCCTAATATATAATAAAGCTGAAGATAATGGATAGATGGATAATAACGATCAAAATGCGTGAAAACTTCTTTCCAAATATCTGACCCAAGCTCCTTCAAAATGGTTTTCAAATCATTCCAAATCACGTCTGACCCGAGAAGAGACGAGTCGTGTTTGAAATGTAAATTCCGCAACCCCCAGTCCATCGTGCAGTTGCATACTTTGGGACTTTGTAGGTGTGAATGGTGCATCCTGATTCATTAGCATCCAAAGGGCAACGGTACAACCCCGAAACCGAAAAGGGGGTGTTGTGTGAGGGATGTTTTCCAAATTAGGAAATGTTCTCCAAAGTAGCCCCTACTATCCAACAACAGAGATCTGATTTTTACGAAGGGTCATAACGAAATGAGTGTTTCTCCATTTGAATGTGAAGCATACAGTCTGGTGTCAAATTTTGACCTTTTTAAATTATAATTTATTGCTTTTTTTAAAGGCCAAACTTGAATTTGACCCATGTACGAAATCAATTAGTACTGGTATTAATCTTTAGTTAACTGTGCAATAGCATTTAGAAAGCTTCGATTGCTGTTTTTTCTTTGCAGAAGTGTCCAACCTCTCACAAAATGGTATTTCTATTGAGGGCGGCACGGTGGCTTAGTGGTTGGCATGTTCTCCTCTCAGCACTAGGGATTCCAGTTGAAATCCCAATCTGGGTGGAGTGTCCATGTTCTCCCCGTGCCCGTGTGGTTTCCCCCGGGTTCTCCGGTTTCCTCCCACAGTCCAAAAACATGGATCAAATTGAATTGGATTCTCCAAATTGCCCCATATAGAGTGTGTCTGTGTGAGTGTGTGTGTCCAGCGATAGATCGATGCTCTGTCCTGGGTGTATCGAGACGTTCTCCCCTGGATGGGCATGGGAAACCCCCCCCCCCGACCCTAATAGAGGATAAAGCAGAAGCTAATGGATAGATTGATGGTATTTCTATTGAACAAAGTGTAAATTGAATAGCACATTGAATTAGAACAGCGACCTTAAGCCAGGTCCTCGGGTTAAACACCAGTGTGTGACCTAATCCAGCTGGGCGCTCACCATTTGAACACTGTCCTGTTTGGGTTCGTCCTCGAGGGTCGCGTTTGGCTTTTTCAGAGGCCCCTCGTTTTCCCTCGCGACTTTTTTCTTCTTCTTTTTCTTGGCTTTCTTTGGTTCCGAGTCTGCAGTCTGAGCAGAGGTCTGCGATGCCGTCGCACCGACCACTTCCTCTGTCGTCGTTTCTAATTTGGGATCACCCTCGCCGGTCTCTGCCCGACTTTCGGGAATTTGGAAGTTAAAAGCAAAACCCGTGTCCGGTTCCGATCCATCGGTCCGTCCGGGTCGCGGTCCTGCAGGGTTCATAGCGGTCACCGGCACAAACGGGGCCGCTTCGGGCAGGAAGTTAAAGGCGAAAGAGTCGTCACCGCACGTCCACCGAAAGTCAGTCGGAGCCGGGGAGGAGCGCTCCGTCATCACTGCGACATAAAGACATCGAGATAGAATGGTTATCACGCCACATCGGTTCCAAACGTGCGAGGCCAATGTGTACGGTGGCTTAGTGGTTAGCACGTTCTCCCCGTGTCCGCGTAAGGTTTCCTCCCACAGTCCAAAAACATGGATCAAGGTCAATTGAGTTCTCCAAATTGCCCCATATAGAGTGTGTCTGTGTGAGTGAGTGTGTCCCCAGTGATAGATCGGCGCCCTGTCCTGGGTGTATCTGCCCAGCGCCCGAGACGTTCTCCCTTGGATGGGCATGGGGAACCCCCCGCGACCCTAATAAAGGATAAAGCAGAAGATAATGGATGGATGGATAATATTGAAGATGTGTATTAATACTTTTCTACTTAAATTTACAGTAACCCCCCCCCCCCCCCCAACGAAAAAGAAGGGGAAAAAAACGTATATAAAACGTATTTATAGCTTAGTTAAGGTTGTTGGGTTCTTTCTTACTCTCTATTTTTATTTGATCATTTTTGTAATCGTAATCTTTATCTTAATTTTTTTAATCTTTAATTTTTCTATTTCTATTTTAGGTTCTTATTTAATTTGTGCAATATAATACAGCTGGGGTGGCACGGTGGCTTAGTGGTTGGCATGTTCTCCTCTCAGCGCTAGGGATTCCCGGTTCGAATCCCCATCTGGGTGGAGTTTCCATGTTCTCCCCGTGTCAGTGTGGGTTTCCTCCGGGTTCTCCGGTTTCCTCCCACAGTCCAAAAACATGGATCAAGTCAATTGAGTTCTCCAAATTGCCCCATATAGAGTATGTCTGTGTGAGTGAGTGTGTGCCCAGCGATGGATTGGCGCCCTGTCCTGGGTCTATCTGCCCAGCGCTTGAGATGTTCTCCCCTGGATGTGCATGGGGAACCCCCCCCCCCCCCCCCCCCCCCCACGACCATAATTGATGATAAAGCGGGAGATAATGAATGAATAATACAGCTGTTTCCCTAAATTTATGAGAAAGGTATGTACGTATCTCTCTGTACTGCGTTTATCGCTGTCCGTATCCCAATCCCCTACACGTAGCCCTAGATAGTGCACTACTCTCTAACGTAATGACGTTGAATCTTACCCTATATAGGACATCCACAAAGAGCCTACGGGTACGTTTGGACGCAGAGCCGTTTTACCAGCGCCGTTGTAAAATTCTCGTTGTGAAAATCACTCGTTTTACTAAAACAAATTTAAATGTTATCTACCCTCATGAGTCAATCCGATACGACTTTATCTCAGTGCAAAACACAAACGTAAAATAAACAACTCCCGAACAGCCGGAGCTCATGCCCGAGTCGGCGTGCGTGTGTCACAGTCCGTGTCGGAATCGGTGCCCAATGTCAATAGTTCTTAGGGTGACTAGATTCCAATTCAACAGATGTGGGACAAAGAATATGTTTGTGTGGGACACCAATGCATAGTCTAAAATAACTTTAAAAAAAAAAGAATTTATATATATATATATATATATATATATATATATATATATATATATATATATATATATATATATATATATCTCCATTATCTTCCGCTTTATCTATATTTAGGAATATATAGGAATATTAGGGTCACGGGGGGTTCCCCATGCCCATCCAGGGGAGAATGTTTCCGGCGCTGGGCAGATACACCCAGGACAGGACGCCAATCTATCGCTGGGCACACACTCACTCACACAGACACACTCTATATGGGGCAATTTGGAGAAGTCAATTGACTTGATCCATGTTTTTGGACTGTGGGAGGAAGCCGGAGAACCCGGAGGAAACCCACATGGACACGGAGAGAACATGGAAACTCAAACGAGGTGGGGATTCGAACCGGGAATCTCTAGCGCTGAGAGGAGAATGTGCCAACCACTGAGCCACCGTGTCTCTCTTTCTCTAATATATAAATATACATTTACATTTAGTCATTTAGCAGATGCTTTTATCCAAAGCGACTTACAAATGAGAACACCACAAGTCAGAAGCCATGGAGAAACCAACTACACTGTAAATTCATCAAACCTGATTGTTATTCGATGCTGCGGCCCCTCCCCCTTTTTATTATTATTTTATTTTTTTCCTACAACAGGTATTTGTTAAAGAGATGCTTCTTAAGTAGTTTCTTAAAACTGTTTAGTGATTTAGGATATATATATATATATATATATATATATATATATATATATATATATATATATCCTTTATCTATAAAGCTTTAATATAGCTTTATCTATATTTAGGAATATGCTGGAATATTAGGGTCGCGGGGGGTTCCCCATGCCCATCCAGGGGAGAATGTTTCCGACGCTGGGCAGATACACCCAGGACAGGGCGTCAATTTATTACTGGGCACACACTCACTCACACAGACACACTCTATATGGGGCAATTTAAAGAACTCGATTGACTTGATCCATGTTTTTGAACTGTGGGAGGAAACCCACGTGGGCATAGGGAGAACATGGAAACTGCACCCAGATGGGGATTCGAACCGGGAATCTCTAGCACTGAGAGGAGAACATGCCAAGCACTAAGCCACCATGTCTATATATATATATATATATATATAGTGCCCAGCGATAGATTGGCGCCCTGTCCTGGGTGTATCTGCCCAGCGCCCGAAACGTTCTCCCCTGGATGGGCATGTGGAACCCCGCGCGACCCTAATAGAGGATAAAGCGGAAGATGATGAATGAATGAATATATATATATATGTGTGTGTGTTTGTGTACAATGAAATATAACAGACAGTTGTTCAATGTGCTGAAGGGTATGACTTTCCTGTATTTCTCTAAACAGTATATGTTTATATAACTTGTATATCTTATTTAAATGTACCTTTCACTAACATAAGAAAACATAGTAAGCATGGAGTTTTCATACTATTCCACAGAGTTTCTCAAATGAAAACACGTTTGAATCTTGTTTGGGTTTTAGCAGGAGCGCATGCGCAGACTGGGAAACCTCCTTTTGAGCAACACGTCATATATTCCTCCGGCTCTCGAGCCGCACGCCGCTGCTGTTCTGACCTTATTTGCATAATTTGTGTTGGTGGGCGCGCCCTTAACATGCGTCCGCGTTCCCGATTGGTTGACATTCAAACAGCCCGCCTTCTCCCCGATAACAGACAACACAGCCGTCCAATGGCGGATCATAAAACACGTATTTCAAAACTGCAGTCTGACTTTCAATAAAAATGCGGGACAACGTCTCAATTTGCGGGACGCCTGAAAAGTAACGGAATTGCGGGACTGTCCCGCACAAAGCGGGACATCTGTGTCACCCTAATAGTTCTGTTGTGCAAAATCATAAACCAAATACTTGACAGCGCGTAAAATAATAAGCAACGATTACGTTAGACTACTTTGTCGCAGCGTTTATGGAACCAATCAGAACCCGAACACTTTATTATTCATTCATTCATTCATTCATCCATTATCTCCCGCTTTATCCTCTATTAGGGTCGCGGTGGGGTTCCCCATGCCCATCCAGGGGAGAACGTCTCGGGCGCTGGGCAGATAGACCCAGGACAGGGCGCCAATCCATCGCTGGGCACACACTCACTCACACAAACACACTCTATATGGGGCAATTTTTTGAGAATTCAATTGACTTGATCCATGTTTTTGGACTGTGGGAGGAAACCGGAGGAAACCCACGCAGACACGGGGAGAACATGGAAACTCCACCCAGATGGGGCTTCGAACCGGGAATCCCTAGTGCTGAGAGGAGAACATGCTAACCACTAAGCCACCGTGCCGCCAACACTTTATTAATTATTTATTATTACGGGGGGACGTTGCAGAAGCAATAAAATAAACTGGAATATAGTCTATAGCTCGACCACGGTTGGGACATGAGGATTGCCGCTTCCAAGTTGTTTTTGGGGGAAAAGCGGTAACTCAATCCACGCGTTTGGGTTGAACTAAAATCCAAGAAAATAAAAAACAAAGCACGAGCCCTCCTCTCCATGGTAACGAGCAGCGCGCGGATGTGCCTTTCAAACTGCGACACTCGAGCCGTCAGTCACAATCTCCGGACCAATGCGAGAGCGCGAGGGCGGGGCGTGCGGACCATTACGTCACCGAGGCTTATAAAAACCCAGCGAGCCGTCGCGCTGCCTAATCGCCGTTCCTTGTTTTGGATCCGAAGTGCAACCGGAGAACCGTGAGTACGGATTTCGTTATCCATGAGCTGTTAATATGAGCGTTATAAGACGTTTTTGTGTGTAGGTAGGGACTTTCCCCTCGTTTGAGGTCTCCGCGGGGACTCGGAGTCGGGAAACGGAACGCGGCGGACGGTGCGACTCGGCGGGTTCTCCGTGGCGAGCCGCGGGTTCTATTCGATCGTTGGGTTCTTTATCGTAACTCCGTTCGCTTTCTCGGCTGAACTCTTGACTCTCGGTTCTCATCCGCTGTTCTCTCCCCATCACCTCCGTCCTATGTCTACATGTGTCTCCCGCTTTGGAGAAGATGGTTGTTATTTTTCCTAAACAAAGGGCTCGTAATTGTTATGGCGCCATGTTGGTTCCAAACGTGTGAGGCGAACGTCGCGTAATGGTGGCCGCGTCTAAACGTATTTAAACGTGTCCCCCCGATAAAGTTTCCCACGCGCGACGTGTCCAACTTTATCGAACGCCCACGACACGCGGGTTTCGGCCGCCGTACGTTGGCTTTTGGGCGAAAGCCGCCGCGTTCGTGGGGTTCGTGGGTCGCCCGCCGTTAAGAAGAAGCGAGCCGCGCTCTCCGTTACGAAGGTGCCGCGCTATTCTCCTTCACCCGTTTTGCGCCGAGTCCAGCCCACTCGTCGGGGATTGGTCACGGGAAAGAATTGGCGCCACGGGATTGGGCCGTCGTGCCGTCCGTCAGCGCGGCGTTCCGAAATCCCGGGCGGAATACGGGTGGGTGAATAATAATAATGCGGGTCCTCGTTCAGCGACCATTGCGACATTTGTAAAACCTGCAGCCTTTTATTTGTTTGTAATATCGTTCGCTCGTAGATGGTGTTCGTTTTGGCTGGTGGTGTTTCAGAGGGTTATTCCAGAGTGTCGTCACTTTCCCTCGGGGGTGGGGATTGTTTATAGACAGTCAAAACATGTGATTGACGGGTGGCATTTGAAATGTGGTCCGCCCCCTCGGCCAATTTTAGTCTATTTGTTTAATTGAATTTAAGTATGTTTAAGAGTATGCAATGTTGATATATATCATAAAATTTTTTAGTTAATGTAAATATTTTTCCATGTTGTCCCCATGTCCCCGTGTGTGTTTTCTCCGGTTTCCTCCCACAGTACAAAGACATGGATCAAGGTCAATTGAATTGTCCAGATTGCCCCATATAGCGTGTGTTTTGAGTGAGTGTGTGCCCAGTGATGGATCGGTGCCTGAAACCACCTTCCCTGGATGGGCAAGGGGAACCCCCCCCCCTGTGACCCTTGTAGAGGATAAAGCGGAAGATAATGGATGGATGTCAATATTTTGACAGTTTTTTTTTATTTTTACTTTTAACAGGAAAAACGACATTTTAAAGTACAATGGCACGTACCAAGCAGACCGCACGTAAATCCACCGGAGGCAAGGCCCCCAGGAAGCAGCTGGCCACCAAAGCTGCCCGCAAGAGCGCTCCCTCCACGGGTGGTGTGAAGAAACCACACAGATACCGGTAAGAAGAGCACACAAGTAGGCACATGGCTCGTTTGCGTCCACCCTCCGTCTACTCACACGCGTTCTGTCCGACAGCCCCGGTACCGTGGCCCTCCGAGAGATCCGTAGATACCAGAAGTCCACCGAGCTGCTGATCCGCAAGCTGCCCTTCCAGCGTTTGGTGAGGGAGATCGCGCAAGACTTCAAGACGGATCTCCGCTTCCAGAGCGCAGCCATCGGTGCCCTGCAGGTCAGATGCCGTATTCTATATAATTGTGGTTATGTCATTGTGTGTGTGCGTGTGTAATGTATGTATGTGTATATATATCCACACACACACACGTGTGGTTTGTCAGTGTCCTTTGTATTGTAATGAAATGTGATCCAACAAACGAGTGACCTCGAATCCACTGCCGTGTGTTGGTTTTACAGGAAGCCAGCGAGGCGTACCTGGTGGGCCTGTTTGAAGACACCAACCTGTGCGCCATCCACGCCAAGCGCGTCACCATCATGCCCAAGGACATCCAACTGGCCCGGCGAATCCGCGGGGAGCGCGCCTGAGCGCGTGGTCGTCCTTTATCTGTTTGTTTGTTATTTCTTTTTCTGGGGAGGGAGGGCAGGCACGGGAGGGCTCCTGAATTTGACTACACGCTCGTGGTTTTGAAAGTAACTTTTGTTTTTGTATCATTTTGTTATACGGTAGTTGCGGTAGGGGAGGGGTCGTCTTCTGGATCTCGGGCGCGGCGGCAGGGGGCGGTAGGTGTCGGAACATTCCGGGCGCTCCTCTCAGGGTTTTAAAAGTTTGTATTTTAGCCTTTGGTATACCTCTACCGATGCACTCTAGTCTGCATGCTACGTGGCGATTAGGACGTGGAAATTGTCTCATCCTTTGTTTTGTCCTCCATCGTGGCCATTTGTTGTAAATAAACTTTCCACTACCTCAAATGTCGACTGTTTGATGCATTCGCTCGACCGCGTGAAACGGTGTGCCATTGTAGTGAAAGGTGGTGTGGTTCCCGCCCCCATAATTAAGATGCAACCAAGGGGACAGCTACAATGACTGACCAGTCATTGTAGCTGCCTTATTAGCTTAGCAGACCCAAAAACTTGGTTGCATCTTTATTTTCTGTAAAGAACTCTAAAATTACCATTTGCTAAATGATCTTAATGGTTAATCCATATCCTTTGATTAATATGAACATGACATTAAAGAAAAAAAAACAATGTAAATGTGAATATATAATTATTGGAAAAAACTTTCCCACTCTGCTTGATCACACGGTTTTGCTTCACTCGAATCGGATTGTGGGAAAGCAGTGTATTGTCATACTTAACCGTGCCAACAGACGATGGATTTGAAGGTTTACATTTAGCAGAAGATTTTATCCGAAGTGACTTACAATGTGAGCACAGGGTTAATCACAACATCCCTGGAGCAATGAGGGTTAAAGGTCTTGCTCAAGGACCCACTTTGGGAACATCAGTGGACCTGCTCATAGTCTGTACATGTTCATAGCTTGTATTTCATATTTATAACTTGTTTATAGTCAGTACATTCATATTTGTATATTCAACTCAACAAATTACCACTTTGTTTTATATATATATATATATATATATATATATATATATATATGCATATGACTTGTAATGTTCTCATTTGTAAGTCACTTTGGATAAAAGCGTCTGCTAATTGTAAATATATATATATGCTAAAGCACTTCAGGATGGATGCAAACTGCATTTTGTTTATAATGAGCAATAACAAAGTTGAATTCTATTCTATTTGAACCCCCAACCTTCAGATTGATAGCCCAACACCCTAACCACTGAGCTACCACACCCTAAGGTAGAAACGTTTTTCCTCCTAAATTGATGACCATATTTTGTGTTGAAATGAGAATTGACGCCAAGTTGGGTGCAAGTGAAAAAAGGAACTGCGTGTTTAAAGTCACAGGTGACGTAGTTAGCGCGCCTGAGGTGGAACTAATGCTAATTGTCCACAAGGGGGAGCCAAACTGCGTATTTGAACGTGGTTAAATCGATGGGTTGAAATGTTTTGTTGGCAGAGGTGTAAAATGAAGCAACCGTTCATGGCGTCGAGCAACTTAAGAACTGTTATGGCAAAGGTATATTACGGCAAAGACCATATCCTAAACCCCGTGGGATGAAATCAGCGAACCAGCGATCCTACGACTAAACAGGCCAAAAGGTGAGTATTAAAATCGGATTTCCCACGCTGCCGCAGGTGTCCCGAAATTTGCGAGCAGCTTTCTCTGTTCTCTGGCAGCCGTTTGTGGTTCTAAGATTTATTTTCGTCAGTATCGAGGGTAAAGTTACCGTAATAACTGTTGGCTGCAAAGAGCAGCTTGTGAACTTTCATCAACCGTCAGTATTTTTCAGAACGCGCAAAATGTCGCAAAGTTACGGTATTTCCAAGAAATACCTCTTTAAAACTGTGACTCGTAAAACGAGTGTATGCTTTTCTGCCGAATCTCAGGGTCGTTTATTCAAACCATCATTTATAAGAACTGAATGTGCTGTCCACATAATTCATGTTATTTAATAGTTCATTCATTCAGCGGAAGACCGCTTTATCCAATATTAGGGTCGCGGGGGGGGGGGGGTTCCCCATGCCCATCCAGGGGAGAACGTTTCGGGCGCTGGGCAGATACACCCAGGACAGGGTGCCACTCCATCGCTGGGCACACTCACTCACACAGACACACTCTATATGGGGCAATTTGGAGAACTCAATTGACTTGATCCATGTTTTTGGACTGTGGGAGGAAACCGGAGAACCCGGAGGAAACCCACACGGACACGGGGAGGACATGGAAACTCCACCCAGATGGGGATTCGAACCGGGAAACCCCATCGCTGAGAGGAGAACATGCCAACCACTAAGCCACCGTGCCGCCCATTTATTCTGATCCAACATTGATAAACCTTCTACCTTGAAGAGCCACTACCAATTAAAGCAGGGGCGTTTTTAGGGTTTAGAAACATCAGAGGGCTCTAGCCCAGATCCCTTATTACCCCCCCCCCCCATCCTCTTTAAAAATTGCCCTTTTATGAGGGTATTTATTCATTTTGTTTGATCATTAATTAATTATATCGAATACAATTGGGCGGCACAGTGGCTTAGTGGTTAGCACGTTCTCCTCCCAGCACTAGGGATTCCCGGTTCGAATCCCCATCTGGGTGGAGTTTCCATGTCCTCCCCGTGTCCGCGTGGGTTTCCTCCGGGTTCTCCGCTTTCCTCCCACAGTCCAAAAACATGGATCGAGTCAATCGAGTTCTCCAAATTGCCCCATATAGAGTGTGTCTGTGTGAATGAGTGAGTGCCCAGCGATAGATTGGCGCCCTGTCCTGGGTGTATCTGCCCAGCACCCGAGACGTTCTCCCCTGGATGATGATGGATGGATGGATCAGAATAAAGGTGAAAGGCCGTGTAGAGAAGAGAGTATTGATTTCTGTTAGCTTCACAGATCAGTAGCTCAACTTTTATTAGGAAACAAGCCAGAGTTCAGTTGTGTCAAATAACATCATTCAGTAAAGACAATTAAAGCGTAATTGGACGGCAGCCGGTCCATGTCCACGTCCCAATTGGACGGCAGCCGGTCCATGTCCACGATGGACCGAAAAGAAAAGTTCCCGCAGCTGATTGCAACTGTTCAGTCCGCGGTTCGTTTCTCAGTGGGTGTTTCCCGCTGGTCCTCGTCCTCGTCCTCGTCCTCGGTCAGTAATCCCGGTAGATGTTCGTACAGATCCTTCTCCAGAGTGCGGTCCACGTCGGTCTCCTCGCGGAGGCTGCACCACAGGAGGAACCCGACCGCCAGCGCGCACAGCGGGAGGACCTTCCACCAGGGGCGCTGGTACTGGCTGCCCATGGAGCGCTCCACCTTCCAGGTGCGGTGACTGGCTCGGCTGGTGGAGAACGGGATGGGCCGGGACGGGTCCCCGGGCGCGTCTGAAGGTCGGGGCGGGTCCGCGGGGCGACGCGAGGTGAGCGAGAGCATCCGCACCGTGAGCGACCTCCTGCGGGAGAGGAGAGATGAAGACCGAGCTTTAGTGGACGCCCTCGTGTGGACGTTCCGTGAAGTGCAAAAGTGTTTTTTGATTAAACACTTTGATTAAACACTTCTTTTTAATTAATTAATAATTTTTTTTTATTTTTTTTGGGGGGGGAAGGGGGGGGGGGTTAGTGTAGGGGGTTAGAATGTAACATAAGTTTAGGGCCAATAGAAATGGTCCAATCAGGTATGTATATATATATATATATATATATATATATATATATATATATATATATATATATATACATATATATATACATAACTTTATGCCAACATGCTATGTAAGCCTATTTCTTTACAAATAAATCAATAAATCAATAAACCTTAGCAATGTGGGTTTCCTCTAAAAACATGTTTTTAGAGGAAACCCACACAAAGCCATTGTTTCGCCCCAGATTTATATTATAATTAGTTTTTCCTCAATGAATAAATTATGAAGTGCATTTAAAAACACTCTATAAATGTTTCAATGTTCAAACTATTTGAATAATTCTTTTGCAGACTTCAAAGCATGTCCATCCAGGGAACAACGTCTGCAGGACAGGGCGCCAATCTATCGCTGGGGCCCCCAATCACCAGCACCAGCACCACCACGGCCCCTAACACCACCAGAATCAGAATCAACACCACCAACAACCCCACCACTAGCATCAGCCCCCTACCACCACAAGCACCACTAGCACCAGCACCACTAGCACCAGCACCAGCACCACGGCCCCCTACCAGCACCATGTCCCCTACCACCACCATGACCAGTAGCCCCAGCACCACTAGCACCACCACCATGCTCCCTACCACCACCAGCACCACCTCCCCTACCACCACCAGCACCTCTAGCACCAGCAATACCACCAGCTCCACCACCACCACCGCCCCCTACCAGCACCATGTCCAATAGCCCCAGCACCACTAGCACCACCACCACCATGCTACCACCACCAGCACCTCTAGCACCAGCCCCACCACCACCAACATGCCCCCTACCACCACCAGCACCACTAGCACCAGCAATACCACCAGCTCCACCACCACCACCACCGTCCCCTACCAGCACCAGCACCATGTCCAATAGCCCCAGCACCACCTCCCCTACCACCACCAGTAGCCCCAGCACCTCTAGCACCAGCCCCACCACCACCACCTCCCCTACCACCACAAGTACCACCACCACCACGCCCCCTACCAGCACTATGTCCCCTACCACCACCACGCCCCCTACCACCACCAGTAGCCCCAGCACCACTAGCACCAGCCCCAGCACCACCAACACGCCCCCTACCACCACCAGCCCCAGCAATACCACCAGCCCCACCACCACTAGCACCAGCACCAGCACCAACACCACCTTCACCCCCCGGTGTCATTGCTGTTAAACAGCCCCCCGCTCCAACCAACATTCGATCCCTCCATCTCACTGACCTCACGTCCAGGGTCCGAGCGAACCCGATCCACAGGCATCGTCCCCTCGCCGGCACGGTCATCCCTGCAGGACACAAGAATAAAGCCCCACGGGTCACGCAACACACGGTGTGCGCTCGGAACTCCATCCGACCTTCTCCGAGACCAAAAACTACAGTTCCGCCTTAACGTTATTTCATAACCTCGGTCCTATGACGCGTTTGATTCTACGTGGTTTATTTATTTCTTAGTATTTAACCCTTTTATGCAAAACGCTTCGACTAAGTCAATAAACGTTTCAATAACAGCGTGGAAAGTGATTTCCTTATTTCGCCCTTCTTTCCTAAACCCTGTAATATGATGGTTTTCCGTCCAACGCACGCTATATTTAGTGGCAGGTGAACAGGGCGAATATTGTAAGTTTGGAAGTCGATATAAATCGTTATAAAGCGTTTATTACAATCGGTACCGATCGTAGTCGATTCCTGTTCCGCTCGGTAGGCGGCGGTCACGAGCCGCGGCGACCCGATTCCGAAGCAGAGAAGCGTCTCCACGCTGCGAATAAACGAGGCTTCGTAGCGGCTTTCGGCTTGACAGTAAGTTTATTGAAATAAGTTCCAATTTATATTATTTTAAAAGTCATTTGATTAAAAGTGTGTGACGCGTTGTTCGTGAATTTAATGTAAAGACGTTTATTGATTAAGCAGCGTGTAGGTGAAAAGTCTTAAGTTTGTGAGGGAGAAGACGAACCACGTGACAGTTTGCATCGAATTTGGAATGATTTGTTTGCTATAAAGGTATTTTTTTAAAGTCTGGAAACTTTTAGTCTTTAAATGATGTAAAGTATCTAAAGTAAAGCCTTTTCTTCGTCGAAACACGATGGTTAAAGACCGTCCCTAAGTTAAGTGAGTGTTAAAGTCATTGGTATTTGACTGGAGGGAGTTTCAAATAATAAATTGGTAATAAAAGTGTCATAACATGTGAAGTGCATTGGCTATCCAAACATTGTGTGGTATTTTCTCGAGTGTTTGTCTCGTAATTCTCTTTATTCTCTATAAAATGGAGGGGGGGCTGGAGGGGTTGTGACCCATGCCCATCCAGGGGAGAACGTTTTGGGCGCTGGGCAGATACACCCAGGAGAGGATGCCAATCCATCACTGGGCACACACTCACTCACACAGTATATGTGGCCCTTTGGAGAAATGAATGGACCATGTTTTCGGAGTGTGGGAGGAAACAGAAGAACCTGGAGGAAACCCACGCGGACACGAGGAGAACATGGAAACTCCACCCAGATTGGGATCCGAACCGGGAACCTCTAGTGCTGAGAGGAGAACGTGCCAACCACTAAGCCACCGTGCCGTCTCAGAGCAAACTTGTAGGATATAAATGATGTCCAGTCATCCGTTATCTTCTGCTTTATCCTGTATTCGGGTCGCGGGGGGGGGTTCCCATGCCCATGCCCATCCAGGGGAGAACGTGTCGGGTGTAGGGCAGATACACCCAGGACAGGGGGCAATCTATCGCTGGGCGCGCACACGCACACACACTCTATATGGGGCCATTTGGAGAACTCAATTGACTTGATCCATGTTTTTGGACTGTGGGAGGAAACCGGAGAACCCGGACGAAACCCACACAGACATGGGGAGAACATGGAAACTCCACCCAGATGGGGATTCGAACCGGGAATCCCTAGCGCTGAGAGGAGAACGTGCCAACCACTAAGCCACCGTGCCGCTATCTATAAATGATGTAGTCTATAAAACCTCTATAGACTTATGTAAGTCTCTAACCCTTTTCCACGTCCGAACCCGACGGTTAAACACGGTCCTGATGTCTGTCTTAATGTCTTAAGAGTTGAAAATAATAATGTTGTAATAAATTTGTCATCCTTCCGAAGTTATGACTTACACTGACTATCCAAACATCATGTGTGCGATAGTTGCCCTGTCCTATTTGATTACTTTCTGTCGTTTTCTCTGTTTATGATGTATTACATTTACATGTAGTCCTTTAGCAAATGTTTGTATCCAAAATGACTTCCAAATGAGAACACTACAAGTCAGTAGTTCTAAACAAAACCAGCTACACTGTAGAATTGTCAAACCCGATAGTTATATGATGCTGCGGCCCCCCTCGCCCCCTTATTTTATTTGTATTTATGTTTTTTTTTTTACAACAGGTATTTGTTAAAAAGATGAGTTTTTAGTAGTTCCCTATAAATGCTTAGTCACTCTGACTTATGGACAGAGTTGATAATATATATATATATATATATATATATATATATATATATATATATATATATATATATATATATTCCGTGCTGCCCTCATTGAGCAGCTTATTGAATGTTATTTAGTTCCTTTTGATTTCTATGATGTATTTGATCTGTGTAGTAGTTCTGTCAGTAGATATACGTATGTTATGTTTTTTTTTGCACTTTCTCGGGTATTGTCACTTAGCTGTCAAGAATATGTATGTCCACTCTGTGAGTCTCATAAAGGGTCATCTCGTGTCATTTTAAGTAATCCACTTGATGAAATCCAGCTTCACGTTCAGTTGACTCGAGATAACGAGAGTCGAAACCGGGAGGCGCACCCTATCGGGTGTCCGCCGAGTGTTTTCATGCGGTACGAGGCACGTGTTCCTATGTACATTGACATTTGCATTTAGTCCTTAAGCAGACGGCTTTATCCAAAGCGACTTACATATGAGAACGTCCCAAGTCAGTAGTTCTAAAGAGAACCAGCAACACTGTAGAATTCTCAAACCTGATCCTATGTGGAATGTATTGTGTTTTCCAGGTGTAGGGTGAGTCTCTTTTGGAGCTTCTCTGTGCAAGGGCCCAAAAAAAAAACAACTATCTGCCAGTGAGCCTGAGGTGTGACGAGAGACCAAAATGAAGAGGAAAGTGAAGGCAAATGAGGTAGGTTCATTTCTTTGCCACTGTGTCCCATGCATCCAAATACGCAACAGGTCGATGACCGTGGTTCCGTGTGGGTTGACTTATTTTTTTACATTAAGAGACATAATGCTACACAGAGCCTAACTGTAGAGGAAGCCATGTGTCTTTTGTTTTTGTTGTTTACCAAAATCTAATGTTTGTTTCCACGTACGTTCGATCCGCAGGAGGAGCCCCAGGAGGACGGCGTGTGTATAGTGAAGAAAAGTAGTAAAAAGAAAAAGGTAAGTCTGAAGCTCATAGCATGACTTTATTATTTGCGTTTTCTGGGTTTCACAACCGACATCCACGCCGTCCGCTCTACAGACGGTAGGGAAGGACTCTGTAGTTCTCCAATGACAGACCTTAGTCCATGTGTTTCTCTCGGTACTCGGTCATCCCGCTTCAAATGTTATCTGACAATCGGGAATGGCAATGGTGTCACATCGTGAGAGAACAGAGTAAAGAGGACCGAAACGGTAAAGCGACAGATGGACTAAGGTCTGTCATCGTAGTGAGCAACATGGCTTTTCGAGTCTTAACCCTGATCGCTTCAGTGAGGCTTGTTTATTGGCTTTGGATGAAAGTATCTGCCCAACGAGTGAATGTAAAGGTAATCCAACGACTAAAGTAAATGTATGCCGATACGCAGGAGGCCACGGATGGTAACGCGATGACGGGAAAGAAAGTGGAGGTGGAAGTGGCGCCGGCGTGCGAGGAGACGACGGGTGAAAAACTCAATGGAAAGACGAAGAAGAAGAAGAAAGTGAAGGCGTGTGAGGTAATGTATGTTTTTTGAAGTCAGTGACGGTAAAGACGTGTAGAACAGTGCTTCTCAAATAGTGGGGTGTGCCCCCCTGGGGGGGCTGTAGTGTGGTGCCTGGGGGGGGGGCATAACAAGATATCACAGAGCAAGTGATATTAAGTGTACCGAACAAACCCTCAAGAGACAACATGGACAAATATTTAACAGAGAGAAAGGCGGAGAGAGACGAAGATAATGAGAGCAACAAAAGTCAACTGAAAGTTAAAACGAAGAAATATAACGAAGTTATGTAGCGACTGGCTTCACTGTAACTGTAACTTCACTGTAACTGAGGTGGGGGACGAAGAAAGAGACCTGTGTCTTTTGTGTCTTTAAATGTTGGCAGCGGACAGTGTGAAGCCAGATAAATGAAGGCGTCACTTAAAGACATTAGACCCCGATCATGCCGATAACCGCTTTAGTTTTGAACGGAAAACGTGACGCGCAGAACCAGAAATCATCCCGCTTTATGAAGCTACTTCAGAAAAGCTGTGCTGCAAAACGGGTGCGTTGGAGACATTAGTTCTGACTTCCTCCAAAAAAAAAAAACAGCCCAAATTGTTGTATTCATTTTTGTTTTGTAGGTTAAAGTGTTAATATATTGTGCTCCTGAATGAATGTTGCTGATGAATTAGAATTTATTATTATGTATTGATTGTATTTAATATAATTTTTCAGTATCAAACACCAGTCTGTTAAAAAAAAGTTTCTTGTTGAAATAAGGATTTAATTTGTTTCTGTTACATAAAAAAAGTGCATAAAATGATTCTGTTCTAAGTTGATCTATATTTCTTTCTTTTTTGTTTTCTTTATTGTTACTAAGGAGACCTTGTAACAAATGATTTATATATCCTTGTTATAAATGAGGTGTACTTATAACAAATTTATAGACAAATGATACTGCAGTGGGTGTGTAAAAATACTTTATCCCAATACTTTATTATTTCTTTGTCATATACGGGGGGGGGGGGGGGGGGGTGAGTGTGTGTGTGTGGGGGGGGGGCACAAAAAGTTTGTCTTCTTCCTGGGGGGGGGGGGGCCTTAACAGAACATAATTGAGAATCACTGGTGTAGAACAAAGTAACGAGTGCGATACGAACACTAATAATATTTGGATTATTAGTTCCACCAAAAGACAGATGATTTATTAAAGATGGATACGATGCTGAGAGTTCTGACCGTTTCTCAGGAGTCTATGGACGTTGCGGAGGTCGACACGGAACCCGTGGAACCCGTCAAGGCTAAAAAAGGAAAGAGGGAGAAGAAAAAGAAGCCAAAGGCAGAAGGCACGTCCAAAAAGGAGGAGGACGGCGACCGAAACTCGGCGCTGGCCGTGGAGTATCTGAAGCGGTAAAGAGATACGAACGATGCGATGTAATGTTTGGACCTGTAGGGTTCCAGAGCGAGTACGTAACCGTGCGTCTGCGTATCTGTCGGCAGCTGGTCCGAGAGACGGGAAGAGTGGAAGTTCCAGAAGGCCCGGCAGGTGTGGCTGCTGCGGAACATGTACGATCGCGAGAAGGTAAGGCCGAGGACTTTCACTCTAAGGTGGTGGTACGATGGCGTGTGCAGGCGTGGGCATTTGTCTGTGGCTTGTATTTAGAACGGTTCCTTTTGATGAGACCAAAAACCGAGCAAAAGTTTCATTGTGGAATAGTGTGAATCTCACTATTGTCTCTTACTTTCAGGTGAGCGACTCTGATTTCTCCGTCCTGTTGAAGTATCTGGAGGGGCTGCGGGGCGCGTCCCGGGACATGACGGCCCAGAAGGCGGAGGAGGCGGTCCGACTGGGGGCGAGCGACGACGACGGGGTGAACCGGGCGCGAGAGGTGGCTCAGATTCTGTGTTGATCACTCGGGAGATAAAGACTTTGTGAAGGCGAGGCCGAAGTGGAGGTGGTGACGATGGAGTGCCGTGAAGAAACCCGCACACGCGTCCTCCCGCCTTTGGTCTATGATGGCGTGGTGTTTGTGTTTTTACTCGAATGGACTTTTATGAGAAATAAATGGAAAAAAGATGTAAAAGAAAGATTCTTTGGGTTCGGTCCTTTACCCACACTCCCCGGTCACATTGTGATGCTCAGCACCCACAGCGTTTCTCCCTTTTATTTGCTCTACTCATCGTAGCGATGGACTTTGTGGTTGTCCAAAGACACCACATAGACCATGTTTTTTGTCCACTTTGTCGGTCCTTTTCATTGTGTTGTCCACTTAAACATCCTGAAGTGTTTGCATTGCAGTGCTAATCATGTGGTGGTGGGTTTATCGTTTGTCATTTCAACCCCATTGTGTGGAAAGTGTTGTTTTTTAAGTGATGTTCCATGACTAGTTTTCTTGACTTTGTTGGATGCTTAAGAGCAACACAGTGTGTGCGTTTGGCAAACACACCACCCCAGTGCCGATAATGATCCGCCACCTAAATATGATGTGTCTTGTGGGATGTGGATGACGTAAAAGAAATCCCAACGAAAAAAGCTAATTCCAAAACCCTCACAGAATATGTATTGAAAATCGGTTTAAAAATAAATAGTGTGAGAAAGTGATGTATTGTTTGTGAAAGGTGTGTCAATGTGGTGTTCATTATTATGATTTTTATGAATAAAGGTGAACTGATTGTAACCCAAGTCGATGGTTGTGTGTAATGTAGGTGGATGCCATAGTAGTGTTTTTTATTTGTGTACTTTGGATGTTCTAAGTGGTAAGATGAAAAGCGGACAGAATTGAGGTGCTTTGTGTTTGTCTGCGAGGCAATGTAAAGTGCAATGTAAAATGTAACCGCTAGAGGGCGCCAATGTGTTGAAAAGCAATTTATTTTGGCACGTCGGTTTCGTTTACCACCCGCATTCGTCAGGTCGGAGTTAGCCAATCACGGGCCAGAACGCTTTCCGTATCCACCAATCGCAGCCGTCTGCGGCGGACATCGGGTGGGAAAGCGCGTAAAGGAGTGGGCTTCGAAGCGAGCGCTACGGTAAGTGTTTCGGTATGGAGGTCGGTCTTTAACGGAGAGTTCGTCATCGTTCGGTTTGTGTTCGCGAGCAGCTCGATCCTCCCCGTTTCCATGTTGGGATGCGCCGCGTCGTCATGCCCTATCGAGTGCACTCGTGTAGTGGGATTTGAGATGTGACCGTTTCGAACCGATTCTTCTGGCACGGCTCTCTAAAAAAAGAGCCGGCTCCTTAGGTTCGTAGAAGGGTCCGTTGACTTAATTGAGTTGCTTAAATCAGTTTATTCAGTCATCGTACATGTTGATTTCGAATAATCCGGTTTTCTGTACATAGTTATCATGGAACAGAGTTGAGTAATATTGCAATATCGTGAAATAGTTCAATAAAAAGTAGAATGTAAAAGTCAGGATGTTCTGAAAGAGTAGGAGCAGCAGTTGGAGTAGACAGTAGCATCTTCATTAGGTTCTGTTGACACATCAGTCTTTGTGTGTGTGTGTATATATACACGACTTGTTTAAAAATGCTAAAGAGTTTGTGAATGTGAACATACAACAGTGTATGAATTGTAACTAGTTTGGCATCGTGTGTGTGTTGCTGATAATAATAATTATAGTAATGATTGATGTATGGGTTTGTTTTCCCAATAGGCAAATATGTGGGTTAGATAGTTTTCCTGTTTGTCGTACAGCGTTTGGCCAGCAGAGGGCGACATTACCCCGTTTTAAGGTCGAGTCATTCTGAAGAGGAGTCAATGGCGCAAGTTGTAGGAGTCCGTTCTCCGTCAGTGAGTGAGAGCAGTGGTATAATGTGAGATCGTGATGTTTGTATGAAACAAGCAGCATGTGTCGGGCGAGATCGTGAGTAGCTGTGTTTATTTGTTTAGCCTTTAGAATCAGTGTAAAAAGAAATGTGACGGATGTGGCGAACTGCTTATTGTAAGCACACGCTTCTTTCGAAATGGGAATGTTGTTGATATGTCTGCTTTGTGCAGCGTCGTTGGGTTTTGTGAAAGGCGCTTTTAAATGAAATGTATTGTTATGATTGTTAATTGACGTTCGGAACTCATGTGTGTTTGGTGTTTGTTAACGTTGATGTGGATGATTGGAATGAATGCAGACGCGATCGGTGTGAGTTTGGAGCTCTATTCCCAGTTCAGTTGTTTGATTCTTATGGTTTATTGTAATGTCATGTTTATTAGAGGCGCGTTGGTGATTAGGACGAGCTTCCCCACGAGCGAGACAGTCTTAAGTGTCATGAAGTGTCATCACTGTGAGTGTGAGTGAGTTGAAATAGGATATTGGGATTCAGTGTATTTTATTGTCAGCTGTGTGTGTGTGTGTGTGTGTGTGTGTGTGTGTGTGGGGGGGGGGGGGGGGGGGTGATAGGACAGTGTATTTGCAGTGAAGTAGTTGGACTGTTGTTGAAAGCGTGCTGTTAAACGTCATCAATGTATTTGTTGAATAGACGCGATCAGAAGCATGCGGTGATATAGTTATAGTTTCTAATTATAGTTATAGATAATTATAGTATAGTAATTATAGTGCCAACAGCAGGGCAGTTAGTGTGTTAAAGGAATGTTTAACAATACGTATATGTTTAAGAAATATATATATATATATATATATATATATATATATATATATATATATATGTATATATATATATGGATGGATTGCGGTGCATAGTCAACGAAAAGGATATGGTTTGTGTATTTGGTAACGGATGAGCACGGATTGTCATTATTGTTGTTGTTTTTGATGCTGCTGATTGGTGGGTTGTGATTACTAATGGGATGCAGGTGTTGCTCTCGGTTCCTCCCCGCGGCCGGACGCCCCGCTGATTGCTGATTGCAGATTGCGTGGCGTGGGTGCGGGATCTCGTTAACGAGCCTCGTTTCGGTTTCAGCCAATCGATGGCGCTGTCGCTGACGAGCCCGGGCTGCGCGCTCATTCAGCTCGACACCTGGCGCAGGTGATGGCGTTTCCGGTGGACTACATCAGTCACGCGGGCAGAGACACTCTGCGGGCCGCGCGGCACGCCACTCGTGGAATCTTTGCGCGAGGGGCTGCCGCGGGACTGAGCCGCCGGCACGCTGAGCGGTTTGCTCCGTGAGTGACCGCAGGTGAGCGAGCGAGAGGAGGGTTCTGACGGTGTGATTCGGAAGGCAATTTGTGTCCTAACTGTTGTTTTTGTCTCGTCCGCAGGAGGACAGCTGTCCAAGTGCTTTTGATGGCAAGATTGTGCGTCTTCTCTACACATGGAACCTCCACTTAGCTTTGCAGGTGCTGAACCCAGGTTATGCTCGTTGCACTGGACTGCAGAGGAACGACAACGCTTTGGGTATCAAGATTGTGTTGAGTTGAAGCTATGCTGTTTTGCAGATGAATGACACTGAATTTGAGATATGTATGTATCCCTTGCTTTTTGTTTTGCAGAAGGTGCTGTTATAGTGGGATGCAGATGCTGCTTTTGATAAGAATTGAGTGTCCTTTGCTGTTTAGCAGAAGCAGCTTTGTGTTTATTTTCAGGTGACTGTTACACTGGAATGCAGAGAAAAAAAAGGACCTTAATCTGATTTCTCCAGTTTGTTTTGCAGAAGGTGCTGTCTCAGTGGTGAGGTCAAGTTATGATGTCATACTGGGATACAGATTGATGCTGCTTTTGATGTGAAATTGGTGTCTGTTTTTTGCTGAAGCAGCTGTGTTTATTTTCAGGTCTGCTGTTGCAGTGGACTGAAATGTAACTTGAATGTGATGTGTCCTGTTTGTTTTGTGATTAGAATGACATTGCTTATGTTATCTCTGGTCATTTTGTTTGTTTTGCAGAAGGTGCCATGGGTTGGTTGAAAAGCAGCTGAGTGGTTGATTGGTGTTCCCGTTGTGCAAGCAGGCTTGTGAGGAAGTGACATGGCTGATGAGGTGTGTGAAGCCCTCTTCCCATGCAGGTTATTTTTGAGGAAAGTGTTTGCTCGTGTGTAATGTGAATTTGTTTGTAAGCAGGAGCTGCCTTGATGGATGGAGAAGCTGGATTTGCTGCTGCAGAAGTAATGTGGAGCTGCATTGAAAGAGTTTGAGATGTATGTTTTGTGACTGCAAAAGTGTTTGATTTGTATGTTGAGTGACAGATAAAGGCAAGAAGTGGCATCCATTTGTTCTGGTTGTTTATTTTTCTGGAGTGAGCAGCAGAAGGAACCAGCTTCCAGATGAGGTCCAGATCCTGGGATGGTTTGCTTGTGTCAACCGTGGAGTTGAAGCTGAGGTAAAGAAAAGAAATTATAATATATATAACACCCATAGTGGTTTTTAGGCAGCAGGAGAGGTCGGAGTGTGGCCAGAAAAGAGGAGGGGAAGGAGAGGAGCTGAGTGATGGCTGCTATGTTTGTGATTGTTGTTCTTCCTCCAGAACTGACTTGTTTGGACCAGAGGCATGTGTGAGCAGTGTCCTTCACTTTGAGCAGCTTTTGCCATCATGTGTAACCCACATGACTGCAAACTGCCCAAGGTGAAGGACACTTCCAAGCTCACACTGCCTCCAGGTCCAAACAAGTCAGATCTGGAGGAAGAACAACAATCACAAACATAGCAGCCATCACTCAGCTCCTCTCCTTCCCCTCCTCTTTTCTGGCCACACTCCGACCTCTCCTGCTGCCTAAAAACCACTATGGGTGTTATATATATTATAATTTCTTTTCTTTACCTCAGCTTCCACAAGAGACACAAGAGACACAAGACACACAAGAGACACAAGACACAAGAGACACAAGAGACACAAGACACACAAGACACACAAGACACACAAGACACACAAGACACACAAGACACACAAGACACACAAGACACACAAGACACACAAGACACACAAGACACACAAGACACACAAGACACACAAGACACACAAGACACACAAGACACACAAGACACACAAGACACACAAGACACACAAGACACACAAGACACACAAGACACACAAGACACACAAGACACACAAGACACAAGACACAAGACACAAGACACAAGACACAAGACACAAGACACAAGACACAAGACACAAGACACAAGACACAAGACACAAGACACAAGACACAAGACACAAGACACAAGACACAAGACACAAGACACAAATTTTAATGGGATAGAGGCAACTACATTCTACACTCAGGAGGAACGATGCTTGGTGGAAGACCCATTGCTGAAAGGTAACATGACACTTCACAATGACTACATTTTAAACATGGGGGGAAACTAGACATCCCTTAGGCTCATCTCATCACCCATGCTCCAATAGACATCTACATTCCTTCCACACCAGGGACTGATGACCACCGATGCCTTGGGGAATTGGGCTGGACCTGAAAACCAACACAAAACAACACTTATAATAATAATAAATATAAATAATAAAGCTCACTACTTGAAAAAGAACATGCTGCAAAGATGTACAACAATCTGCCTGCTATGACTGCCATCTACACCTCTCAAGATATATACTACTCATCTGGAACAAGCACAGACTCCACACCACACAGACTGCAGCTGGACTTCCATGGAAGAGAAGGACTGCTCCCTATGATAAACAGATTACTTCACAAATACATGCATGTATGCTGGACAACACCTAGGACTTCAGATCTAAACACACCAGGGACACTCGCACACACCTTCTGGCTCCACCCTGGAAAATGGGGGGGGGGGGGCACAATAACCACACAGTACATCTACATGTCTTTACACACTTCCATCAAAAACCACGACATGGTTAAAACATTGTACCCAATACATTTTCTACCTCTACATCCAAACGTTATTCTACACACAAATCAGGACAACAGAGCACTGAAAACAATTCACTACATCAGGGCTAAACAAACACGACCATTCACACATCCATCCATCAGTCAGTCACACACACATTTCACCATACTTCTACTAAAATTAGCACACACACTTCAAAACACACAGCTCTCCGTTCCACGGTTGCCAGTCAGAATCTTCCAGTCCATCAGGCTGTCGGCGAATGCTTTTCAGCTACGTACTCGTCCACCCTGACGTGGACGGATCGAGAGGCCGAGGAGGGACCCGTGCCGTTCGGCCCTTTCCGCCATCGGGTGGACGACGGGTGCCTTTCGTGATGCCTGAAAAACACGACAGAGATCCTTACACTTCATGTAACATGGACGACACCTGATTCAAACCCCACCTCACTCACACACAATTACAAACCCACACAACTTTGGGGATTCCACATACAGGTATCACGTTAAAAATCACATATTATTAGCAAACATGTTTAACATGGAGTTACGGTTAATGACTTGCTTTTTTTTTCCCGACTCGATTTTGGACAGCAAGGTCACTCCATACTCATACTTCCAACCAAAGGTTGCTCAATAAAATCACTTCGAATCACCCACGGTATCTAAAACCATACTTACAACATGACCTAAATACTAAGACAATCACTACATACATATAGGGTTGGAATTCAAACCACCTGCAGTTTCCAAACTAGTTTACAATTATTCTGGTAGCGTTACATTCCAAAGCCAGTCTTCCACTATAGACACTTTCAAATATATCCAATATTCTATACATACATCAACTTGGTACAAGATAATAGGGACAAACTAATGTCCGTGGACACTTTAAACAACTATTTTCGAACTTCAAACCACATTCAACTTACAGCCACGTGTCTTGCAAAAGAAACTGGCATGGTCTGATCATGATGACTATAAGACTACTAATAATAATCATTACAATATCACAGATATATTTCTGATCTTACATCCACCGAAAAAACTATTACAAAGCCAAACTTACTACATTCCTGGTGCCAGCTCAAGTCCACAGAATGCTTCATGCGATAAACACAGCGAGGCGGTCAAACCTAAGGGAGAAAGAAATATCAGCGACAAACAAAACAACATTCATTAAACAACGCTACAAAATACACTTTTAAACCGTCTCCGTTAAACTCAGAGTCGAATAAACTTACCGAAAGTCGCTTCTCCATCACACAAACAAACGCCTTCGCCAGCACGTGGCGTCGCTCCGCTCGTTCGGCGATTAAAACTCGCATTTCGCCTCACAGACTGCAAACTGCCGAACAAAGGAACAAATGACAACGTCGTGCGACTTTAAAATGACTTTTCATTCTTAAACAAGTGGAACGAAATAAACAACGTTGCATGAAAACACGCCGATACCTGGACGCGGTCGGTCTGTCGGGAGGATGCTGGCCGGCAGAGGGCGCTGTTCCGAACCGCATCTAAAGTCAGCTCGGTCAGATATGGATCACGTGTCTCCACTACCGCTCCGTTACTGTAACGTTAGCACGTTGGAACGTTAGGCCTCAGACACTTTGCTTCGTAACTGTTAACATTAAAAAAATAAACGGGCAGACATCGGCGGTTTCGTTCCTAAACTATTTCATGCCTTTGACTGAATAGACAGAATAAAACATCAAACCCTGACAAACAGGGACCCCCCCCCCCCCCCCCACCCCGAGAACTCGGCCCCATGTCCTCTACTTCGTCCCTAGACGTCCTTCTGGAGGACGTGACATGCTTCTTCTGTGTGGACACTTTCTCATGTCTACATTGACCAAAACATCTCTATCTTCTGCCCCATCTGGTCCTGCTTTCTGCCCCCCCCCCCCCCCCCCCCCCTTCTTAAAATATTCCACTTCAAACCTTAGAAAACCTTACGGAACTAACAACCACCTGCTCGATTGACGCCACTGGACGTTTAAACTGGACGTTTGACTAGTCCAGCACGTTTCCACAAGACGACAGGGATAAACGAATGAATGGAATAACATTGAATCCTTCAACAAGAAAAGCAACACATAATAGCTCACACAATGTCCTCCCTCCATCCCAGTAAAATATATTAAATAGGCCAAAGGCATTTGGGGATAAACACAGAACACAAAAACAGTGTTGCCTGAGATGTCCCCCCCCCCCCACCAACAACAACAACAACAACAACAAAAAAAAACACAAAATTTTGGTTTTGCTAACATAAATAAACCCGACAAAACACTTACACAATTATATTACTATGTTTGTACTAAATTCACACAACATCTTACCTATTATAAGTAAAATGGGGGGGGGCTTGACTGGGCTTGACTCAAACCCTCTCCATGCACCTACTATCCTTGGTCCATTGAGTGAGTTTTAAGTCAACCCGCTTGTTTCACTTACAAAGGGTAACATGTTATGTTAACTTTGGTGTGTTTTTTTCAGGGGGGGGTTACAGACAACACTTGACATGTTCTCTGTTTACATTCAGGTTACATTACACATCTTGCCAAACACTTCTCATTAGGTGGTCCACATCATGTTGCCATATGATTTCTCCCTTCTTAACTGCCCCCACGTCCCGGTGCCGGCCGTTGCTTTGAGGGCAGCACGGTGCCTTAGTGGGTAGCACGTTCGCCTCTCGGCGCTGGGGATCCCCGGTTCCCGTCCCGATCTGGGTGGAGTTTCGATATTCGCCCTCTTCACATGGGTTTCCTCCGGGGTCTCCCGTTTCATCCCACGGTCCAAAAACATGCTTCAAGGTCAATGGTGAATTCGACTAATTGCCCCATATAGAGTGTGTGTGTGTGTGTGTGTGTAAGTGTCCGCAGCGATACATCCTGGGTGTATCTGGCCATCGCCCAAACCATTCTCCCCTGGATGGGCATGGGATCACCCCCCACGACCCTAGGACAGAAGAAAGCGGAAGATAATGGAAGGATATACCTTTGACTTGCGCAGTTGGCCACCACGGTCGGTGGGGTGACACGGTCCTACCCCGGTCGGACATCACCCATATGCTATCTGGAAAAATGAGAGACGTGCCAAGGTTGGGAAGTATTCATTTGCTGCTTTTTTACTCACACTGCACCCATTCTTTTGGAAAGACTCACGTGTCGGCGGGGGACCGACAGACTGCTCGCACTTGTCAAATGTTCCCAAACCCTCAGGTTTTGTTTAGGAACGGTTCTCGCTTCGGGAACTTTGGCCCACGTCGTTTGGGGATCGATGGCTGAAAAAGGATTACTTTACCCGCTTACTTTATTGGACGATTGCAAGAAATGCACCGAGTTACCACTAAAGGAAAAAATGGAGAACAAAAACAATTGTGCCTCATATAAAAGGGAAACCACCATCTGTCATTTACAATATCAGAGGAACATGGTACTGATTAATGCTGCTAATGATCATCACCACTCTTCTCCATTCTTCTACTTCTATAGAACTTACCGCAGGAACTAAAGTACACCGTACGCACCCGTGGACGTGCCGGGAAGTGGCATGTTTACACCATGTTACACCGTGCCATGTTACACGTTTATTTAGCGGACGCCCATGGCCTGGATCGCTGAATCACCCAAAATCAAAGTTCTATACGCTATTTCATTCATTGATCGTGGATTATCTACAATGACCAAAATGCATTCATTTCCAGTTAGACACTACTGTGTCTTGGTGTACAAGTCCAACCACCTACCTCTTCAAAATGATGCACATGTGATTTTTTGGACTGGACATTGACTATTGGATCATCCTTTGGAATATCACCCCCAAACCTGGTACGGTAACTCATGCTACCATGGCGAGCATATAAAACACAGTCCACTATTGCATTTAACACATAATAAAAGTCTACTTACTTCATGTCTCATACATCCATACACACATCTACGGGATTTCAGGAATTACATGATGTTATGTGCGTACAAAATACTCATTCACATGATTGGAATTTACAGTTGGGTTTGGACAAACACGGAGGTGTTTATACTGGGCTCGCCGTGTTACGCCCACTTCTTAAGAGTTCCGTTCTCTCTGGGTAAACGGGGTCCTTTCCATTGCCTAGCTCACCCACGAGATGGACCTTTGTCGGTGACCGCTGACCTCCTATTTACTGGGTGTTGACTGTGTGTCACAGTCGTCCACCTGGGACTTAAACGCGGCTGCGCAAATACAGCGCAGAGCCGCGGCGCTCTAACGCGCGGAAGGGAGCCAGGCACGCAGGTGGTACGAAATAGAGAATATTTTATTACGGTGCTCAAACACCAAACACATCATTAAAAGGACAGTGTAACATAAAACTAAGACGCGCACGGACAAATTGTAACCCCGGAACTCAATAACCGAACACATCCCATCACGTGCACAGAAACAACCAGTGAAACCCAGACGCTAATTAACCAAACCACCCAGACGAGACAGCCAATTAATTAGACAAACGCAGAAACCAAAAACACCCAAACACAATTACACTGTGTTCTACTTCTGCTCGCGTGTGCTGCTAAGACATCTTTATCTCAGAATTACTTTCTTTTCCATTCAGATTTCTACAATAGCAGCATAAAGACAACATGACAATGACCGTCCCACGTCGGACTCGTTTTAGTCACCGTTCCGGAGCCATTTTCTTGGCTTTCCGATCGGATGTGCGACACATTCGGACGAATGGGAATTCGGGGGTTCGCACACTTTTAGTGAGGTCAAAGAAAAAGTCCGTCATATACCGCAAACTAAATGTCTACAGATGAGGAACGAGGAAACGAAGGAGAAAGACCTCGGCCGTGAAGAACCGGAACGCCCGGGGAGTACCAAAAGTCCGGCAAAAGTCCTCGTGGGAAACACGCTACGATATCTTTATGAGGGTCATCGGAGGACACGTGTTTCGGCTGCTTAACAGATAGTGTTAACAAAACAAAAACAAACACAATAAAAGGTCTTTTGAACTTCCTGGTAAATACTTTCTCTTTAATACGTTTCCTCATGCTAGATGGTACATTTCAAGATGACAATCAGATTGCTGAAGCAGAAACGACACGATGCCTGAAAATAAAGTTGAAAACTTTTCTAATGGACTTGCAAAAAAAGGTGGGTTGGATAGAAATATTCAACCTTTTCATAGAAATAACAAGAAAAACAACAACAACAACAACTGCCCAGCGTTAGATTGGCGCCCTGTCCTGGCTATCTGCCCAGCGCCCGAGACGTTCTCCCCTGGATGGTCATGGGGAACCCTAATAGAGGATAAAACAGGTGATAATGAATGAACAACAACAACAATAATGATATATGGCTTGCTTATCATGCATGTCATCTTCATCTCTAAGGTATGTAAATCTGCCTTGTGGCAAGAGGAAATATTCACATACATTATAACCTGCAGATATTTACTTTTCATAAATGTTCGTATTTAACAGGCCGAATAAAGGCCCGCTTCATGACGGTACATGACCGTTTGGTTACAACATTTACAAGTAGGCATGAAACAGAACTTGCACATGATGGAGGTCTTATGTTTCAATTCATTCGGTGAATTCATAGAAACCTCAACCTTCTCCAAAACACAGGAACTCCGTCAAAGGCCAGACGATCGATCCGTCAGCCGACGTGGTAGATGAGGTCGTTGGAACGAAGGGTGCCAAAAAGGGATCGGGATACTTGGAAAATGGCTGACGTTTCACACTTTCCGTACATGCGTCGTGAGATGGAACCTGAAACGAGGACAAAGACGTACATTACGATTACACACTCCACTCAGGGCTCATCTTAACAGAGTGGCCCAAACAAAGTGGAGACGTGTTTCACCCGGTTTTGGATTCAGTAAACAGGACCGGAATTTTTATATATATATATATATATATATATATATATATATATATATATATATTGGACCTTTAGAGACACATCCTGCATCAAGTTTGACGTCTAGAGTTGCACAGAAAATCCACTG
The DNA here is from genome assembly GCA_019802505.1 of Corydoras sp. C115. NCBI lineage: Eukaryota > Metazoa > Chordata > Actinopteri > Siluriformes > Callichthyidae > Corydoras > Corydoras sp. C115. The sequence continues at coordinate 760,999 of JAFMOC010000206.1, forward strand.
AGACATAGGACGCCACCACATCTCAATCTGCACATCACCAAAACATAGCTCAGTACATATAGATAAATAGATAGGTACATCAACATTTCACATCCAGACAGCACAGAGCTGGGTTTCACTTTTAAGGTCACCGGTATCATTTCGATGCCAAACTAAACTTCAGATTACCATCGTTCCACGCGACTGAACTATCTCGACATCCATCTACTTTCAACATTCTTAAACTCGCTTACACAAACTGCATGGCCGACGCTACGGCGTGTCGTCGATCCGTCCCGATCGCTCTTCAGATTCCGTCTTCATTCTGACTATGTGAAAATAACCCCATTTTGGAGCTAACGTCACAAAACCCACCACGTCCCTCGAACCCAGACGCCCGCAGGTTAAAATTATAGGCCTGTTGCACTTTCCCTTCGCTTTTTTAGCACTCTTCAAATATTACATTCCTCCTTCTTACTCTCCACACACCCTATTACCCAGCCACATGCACCTTTTTAGTTATTTCTTTATTTACGTCTTTATTTTTATTACTATTTTATTATACTATTTTATTTTTTTTTCACGCCTTCAATCTATTGCTTTGCTAGACATATGCACTGGGTCTCGTACGGCCACGATGCCATCGCACTAGCTGTTTTTACAGGACATGCATCTCGAATTACAAAGGATTACCTTCTAACGGTTTAAACAGTTACCGTATACCAGGGATTTAAAAGACTGCTTACACACTTTTTCTTGCTGTTCATTGCCCATTGTGTCGGAAACACTGCCATCTGCACTACACACTTTAATAACCCGCTCTGGCCGATGCTATACAGTGACAACGCTTGAAAAACATTTAGGAAACACAATTGGATCATGAGGGATTGCCATGTAGTGCCAAAAAAGCATTAAAGCGTTTCAATGGAACCAACCAATAAAATGGAATCAAATTTACATCAACTACAAGTTCCTAGGTAGAAACTTAGACGGCGGGTCGTTTCGGTGACGCGCCAAACTCGACTCTAGATGGCGTGAGACACAAAAAACTTGCTCGGTACTCCTTACATACACTCGAAACAATAAGGAGTTTAGAAGAAGGGACATGTTTTTTTTGATGGTGAGAATTGACTTCTTATTACTACAATGATTGAGTTAAACAGGAGATTGATCTCAGAGCCTATTCACTTTCATTGTGTCGATGAGGATTTCTGCTTTGCGGAATTTGGATTTAGGACTTCTTATCTTATGGCTTTGAAATAATGTTAAAGTGTCAGGTTACAGAACATATCACATGGACATTTGGCTACATGGCTAAAGGTTTCATTTTAGTGCCACTGGCCATTGGTTATTACAAAACGACATACTACATTATATACTATACGTCTTTGTTGTTTTGGCTACTAGCTCAAACGATACAAACATCAGCTTTATGTTCAATGATTATCTCTTTTCAAAAACTATTTCTGTGGATTCTTGGGATGGATTTTCTAGCCCTGTTTTATCTCATTGATTTTATAATCCATCAGATACAAGCAGATTATGCAGCATATGACACATTTCTCAGGTAACTGGCAGAGCTGGCCAGAGATGGGGTCGGTAGTGGCCGTTACCTCGCTCGCCCGCCCGCTTTACCCTTCCATTAAACTCTTACACCGCTTTTTATAAACATATATACCACAAACACTCTTCAATGTCTAGGATGAACAGATGACCTGTTCGGGATGTTCACTCCACAATCGCTCCATGACTACAGGTATACACTTAGACACCAAATGAGTTCCTATGTGATATTTAGAACCCCCCCCCCCCCCCCCCCCACCACACATATCAAGAAATATGTGGGGTTTACAAGAAATACAACACCACATACACGTTTCAAAGGAAGAATGTCAAAACGTTTGCTCTGGGCAATAATAAGATAAGAAAGTCAGATGAGCTCGGCCGTCCGAAGGGTGGAGTCGGGGCGGGGACGAAACCCGAAAGGCTGCTGCTCTGTCTTCGTTACTCAGTCGCATGCTGACTGAAATCAGACTACACTTCACTTGGGGATTACAAAGCGGTGCATCTGGGAAGCGGTGCACATGATGGATTTAATGGTTTGGAAGTGCTGTCTGCTTCTGCTCACATGTGCAGGTAAATAGACTTGTGATCGTGTTTATAGTGTAAATCACATTTAAAGTCCAGATAAAGTTAGGAGCAGAAAGCTTACTTACTTACAAGGAAACTGATAAATGTTCAAGAATTAGATATAACATTGGAATGTGCACATTGGTTTTTTGATTTACATTTGGATTTCTTCACGCAGGACTGGGGTTTGCGCAGCAGCTTTTATTACCTGCAAACTATAATGGAGCGGTTGGAGGTACGGTGACATTCGCTCCGACCAAAATCCCTCCTCCACCGTACACTTCATTCAGCTGGAGTTTTAATGGAGCCCCCATTGTTACTGTGATCGGTAGTGTCTCTGACATCTCAACTGACTACACTAACCGACTCAGTGTTAACATGAACAAACTTTCTCTGGAGCTCACAAACCTAGCTAAGGGTGACACTGGAACATTCATGCTGACTGTAAAAGCCCCTTCTTCTGTATCTGCATCGACCTCGCTGCAGGTGTTGGGTGAGTACACGTGATATTTATCTTAATCGATAGCATTACACATGATTGTGTTTCTTCACATTCTTTACTTTCAGAATAAAAAAATACTAATTATACAAAAATTGGAACCAAAGAATGATTACTTATACATGATTTAAACCATAATTACCTTTTCACTCTTTCAGGTTTGCAGCCTGTTGGTGCTACCACTCGCTGTTTCATAATCATACTTTTCTCCATTTCTTCTTTTTCTCTTTTCATGTTCAAGAAACACTACAATTCCTACTACTAATCCATACACAGCAATATTCTTTTGTAATTGACCAACCCCCCCCCCCCCCACAAAAAAGTGTCAGCCTATTGAATACACATGCATATACACTATTTAAGGCTACCTCATTTGACTGAATGACACAAACATAGATAGCACAACACTATTATTATTGAGATAGCATACTTCTGTAAATATTATATGCAATAGTACAATCATCATAAATAGAGTTACATATTTTATTACTTTTTTTACATTACAATATCACCATTGCTGCTTAAAGACTCATAGACAGATAACCTGCATAATACAATTATATTCCAACATTGACTCATTAATATTTCAATCTTTTTACTACATTTCACTGACTATCGGCTGGACCGGGAATCGAGCGCGCTGAATACTTAGTGGATCAGAAATACTGTACTTGTTTTAGATTACTGCGCTATGTAAAAACATCGAGATCTCAAAAACAATTCGGATTTCTTTTGCACAACACCGCTGGAAGGTCAGAGTTTGATGCACACAGAATGAATTCACAAATCCTTTTTGTCAGGCGTATAATTAAGTTATATATTGGTATGGGAAACATTTTTGGGTTGCGGTGCTTTAATATCTTTGAATAGAACCCAAATTCATCAGCTTATGGCAGCTGTGGACATAATGGCGGAGATGACACTTTTGGCAGTACGATGCTAATGCCACAGGAGTTAGATGAATTGTTTTTTGGCGAAAACAACGGCATGTTTTTCTCCGCTTCACTGATTCACAATCGTTAGGGTAGAATCCTAAATGATCTCTGGTAAAAGGGAAACTCATGTTTTATGAGCATGACTGATTTGTAGTCACTACAAAAACTCTCAGAACTCAAAATTCTCAAGACACAAACAAGTTCCCAAGCCTTACAATAAACAGACTACATATGGGGCTCTGACAAAGTGTCCATTTCATTTTTAGGTTTCAATTTTCAACACCTTGATGCATTTTGGCAAAAATACAATGCGGCAGCTTTTTGGGAGCGTCGCTGTCCGTTCGTGTCTCTACATGTTCCCTTGTCATTCCATTTCGAAACTTTGGGCACACCGGTTAGCAGTAAAAACAGGTTTCCAGGACACTGCCTGGTACATACAAATCACATTTCAGACTTGTTACACTGCTCTGAAGGAACTTATCGTATAAGGAACTGATTATACTTAGTTCTTACCATTATACAGTACTCACACACACACAGAGGAACCCATCCGTGCAGTGAAACACACACACACACACACACACACACCCACCAAGTGCACCGAGCACACATACCCGGAGCGGTGGGAGGGCCTCTATACGGCACGCGGTGAGCGATTGGGGTTACGTGGCTTGCCCGAAGGCTCACAGTACTTGCCGAGACTGGAAATCCAACTGGAGAACTTTAGATCGTGAGGCTGGTACCTCCACCACGAGCCTCTAACTGGACCCCGACTCTCATTGGAGCTCAAAGGAAAAAAGAAATACGCTCAAGGAGGAGGATGAGTCCCCCGCTGAGTCTTGGTCCTCCCAAGGTTTCTTCCTTAAACTAACCACATAACAGGAAGTTTTTTTCTTGCCGCCGTCGCTTGGGCTTGCTCTTTGGGGGTTTAAAAGGCTATTGACTCTGTAAAACTGCTCTGTGACGATGTACTGTTGTAAAAAGCGCCCTATGAATCAATTATTGGAACTTGAACTTCTACTTGAACTGGTGGCTTGGCCAAAATTCAACGGGCGGCCGACCTGACGCTCTTCCCCCGTCGAGTCAAACCCTATGACTTGATTTATGAAGTTGTTTCCTTTTTGTCTATGTAGGCTAAAATCTTAAGACTGATATGGTAAGCATTTTATTATCCACTTAAAACACTTCTACAAAAGAGCCCTTCGTTTCTTTAGTGCTTTCATCGGTGCGGTGATGAGGTTCTAGATCTAGGTCCGGCTTAGGCTTCCGATAAATGTGTATTCCGTGGAATATTTTGCCATTGACACCGTACCTGACCTTTTCTTTTTTGAATCCCTTTAGAGAACATCACCAATGTCATTATTTCTCCAAATGCCAATGAGTTTGTCGAGTTCAACGACACCGCCAATCTGACTTGTTCCGCCTCCGGTTCCTCACCCTCCTTCCTTTGGTTCAAGGCTGGTTCTGAGGTAAAACCAGGGGGGAGAGTTCAGCTCACAGATAATAACAGAACTCTGACCATCACCAATGTCACTAGAGGGGAAACCGGTCCTTACAGGTGTGAAGTGTCCAACCTCATCAGCAACGACAGTTACAGCATGAACCTCACCGTTTACTGTGAGTCTTTACCGACCGATGCCGCGCCGTATCCAGACGCCATCCCTCCGAAGCCGACTCACTCTGGAATATTCTATTGCAGACGGCCCAGAAAATGTTACCGTCGAGGCACAGCCCGCGATGACTCCCTTCTACGCGAGTGGATCCGACATTACGTTGACCTGCTCGGCCGAGTCCAAACCCGACGCAGAGTTTCGCTGGGCTTTGAATGGAACGGAGCTGAATAATATTATTTCCAAGCAATTAAAACTGGAGAAAGTTCAGAGCACGCAGAGAGGCAACTACACCTGCAGAGCTTACAACGGCAAAACCCTGAGACATGCCGTATCTCAACCTTTAGACATCCCCATTCTAGGTGGGTACCGGTTAACACCATATCGTGTGGAAAGCATTCATTTCAAATGGACACAAATCATCTATTCCTGATCAAACACTCCAAAAACATGAAATATTTAGCATTAAACTTCCATTTATAGATTACAGAAGTGGTGCCGGTTTGGACACCCACAAAAATAAAAGCAAACATTTTTGCTTCATTCATTTCAACAAAGTCAGGTGACTGTAAATCGATCGGTGAACGGGGTCTTAAATGGTCTGCGCCCGTATTCCGATCCTGTACTTTTCGGAATTCTAAAACTGTGACGTGATAAATACTCAACGTACATAATAATAGTCCAGCGACGTTTCCGATAGCCACGGGGATCCCGGACCGCTCGTTCCCACCGTACGTACTCGTTACGCGGTCCGTTGGGTCCCTTTACAACCCTGGACGTTAGAACACACATTATCGTTTTGGATTTATCGACGCCAATATTCATGGAAAATGGATGAAAACCAGCAAACCTGCAGGAAAGCCACCCAGAGGTGTCGAGAACATGCGATGAGAAAGTCGAATGTGTAAGATTTGTCATTTACACTGTACTTGACCTGGTTTTATTCTTTAATCCCTTCAGACAGAATCTCCAATGTAATTATTACGCAGAATGACACCCAACTTGTTGAATTTAACAGCACCGTGTCTCTGACTTGTTCCGCCTCCGGTTCCTCACCCTCCTTCCTTTGGTTAAACGCTGGTTCTGAGGTAAAACCAGGGGCGAGAGTTCAGCTCACAGATGATAACAGAATTCTGATCATCAGCAGTGTGAGGAGAGAGGAAACCGGTCCTTACACGTGTCGGGTGTCCAACCTCTTCAGCAACGACAGTTCTGACCTGACCCTCACCGTTTACTGTGAGTCTTTATCGACGGACGCCGCGCCGTATCCGAGCGACGAGCTCGATCCCCCCGAAGCCGACTCACTCTGAAATATTCTATTGCAGACGGCCCAGAAAATGTTACATTCGCGGCACAGCCCGCGATGACTCCCTTCTACGTGAGTGGATCCGATATTACGTTCACCTGCTCGGCCGAGTCTAAACCCGACGCCGAGTTTAGCTGGACTTTGAATGGAACGGAGCTGAATAAAAATGACAAACAATTAAAACTGGAGAAAGTTCAGAGCGCGCAGAGTGGCAACTACACCTGCCGAGCTTACAACAACAAAACCCTAAGATATGCCATATCTCAATCATTATACGTCCCTGTATTAGGTGGGTAACCATAATCACGATAATACAGTAGATGAAAGGCATTATATACTACTTTCTGTTTAATTAACATCATTACTTATTTACAATTCATTACTCACTATATTATTTGAATAGCAATTTTAGGATGGGATTTCTCCACTGTACGAATGATACCGTTTTGGACACGAAGGACGCGGGGAAAAATGACATGGGCGAATACGAATAGCCACATTGGGGGAAACGTCGGACGTCGGAAAGCGAATGGAAATTAGCTTGGATGAATTTGGGACCGTGATTGAAATTTCTTAATGAACGCTGCCTGAAGGCTTTTGGACCCATGAGCAAATGACACGTTTCATCATATACGAGAGAAGGAAAGTTAACACCGCCTTTACCGAGAACGCATTTCCGCTCATACCCACTATGACCTCTAAAATTGGTAGTCGCTTAGATAAAGATGACAAGCAAAAAAAATAAACCTTTTGCACACGAGACCATTATACCTTTTAAAATAACTACACTTCATCTAAATTGACTCATCATAAATACTTGTCTTTACATAGGTTGCCCATAGGGCAAGGTAGCTCAGTGGTTAGGGTGTTGGGCTATCAATCTAAAGCTTGTGGGTTCAAATCCCAGGTCCACTGAAGTTACCAATGTGGGTCCTTGAGCAAGATCCTTAACCCTCATTGCTCCAGGGATGTTGTGGTTAACCCTGTGCTCACCTTGTAAGTCGCTTTGGATAAAAGCGTCCATTAAATGACCAAATGTTCATGTAATAAACAAAGTCCTGTGTGATAGTTCCACACAGAACGCGGATGAAACCTGTCATTTGTGCGGCGGTACCGTTTTGCGGTCCCTTTACCGTATGCATCCACTATAAACGTTCCGTTTCACGTACAGTTTGGCATTCCATCAGGGTGCGGTAGCTCAGCGGTCAAGGTGTTGGGCGATCGGTCTGAAGGTTGGGGGTTCAAATCCCAGGACCGCTGAAGTTACCGCTGTGGGTCCCTGAGCAAGAACCTTAACCCTCATTGCTCCGGCGGTGCCGTATCGACCCTGCGCTCGCTTCGGGAGTCGATTTGGACGAAAGCGCGCGTCGAACGTACATGTCATCTACTAACGACTAACAACATACTTACGACCGTCTCACGTTCGGGCAGCGAACCGGACCTGACTGTCTTTTATTGTTCGACCCTTAGACCCGATCTCCGGTGTCGTTGTGACTTCCAATGCGACGGAACTCGTCGAATTCGACGGCTCCGTCTCGCTGACTTGTTCCGCCTCCGGTTCCTCGCCCTCCTTCCTTTGGTTAAATGCCGGTACTGAGATAAAACCGGGGGAGAGGGTTCACTTGACGGATGGGAACAGAACCCTTATCGTCACCGCCGTGAGGAGAGAGGAAACCGGTCCTTACACGTGCCGGGTGTCCAACGTCTTCGGCGAAGACAGTTACGACCTGAACCTCACCGTTTACTGTGAGTCTTTGCCGACGGACGCGGCGCCGGATCAGGGCGACGGACGCCCTCCCTCCGAAGCTGACGTCCTCTGAAATGTTCTATTGCAGACGGCCCGGAAAACGTCACGTTGACGGCGGATCCGACGTCGCCCGTCTACGAGGGCGGAACCGATCTCGCCTTGACCTGCTCGGCCGAGTCTAAACCCGCCGCCGACTTTCGCTGGGCTTTGGACGGAAATGATCTCGATGCAGTTTCTAACGTATTAAAACTTGTTAATGTTAAAAGCGGTCAGAAAGGCAACTACACCTGCAAAGCTCAGAACGCCAAAACCCGGAGAAACGCCACGTCTAGATCTTTAAACGTTCCTGTACTAGGTGGGTGGTGTTGCACTCGGTAGGCTCCTTAAAACCTAAAGTGTGTAAGTTACACAGAAGAATAAATGATATACAGTGACGAAACCTACAGATATTGAACAAAGATATTTCATTTTCAGATAAAGTTTGAATTTAGGATTTTGGAAGCGCATCCATCGTGAAACAAAGCTAGGTGACAGACATTTCAACGACGTGTGATTTTTCCACTCTCTGTCCCATCCGTCTGTCCGTCCATCTTTTGATGTTTGTCGTTTACATTTTTACCATATCATACCTATATACACATACACGCATACATCCATTTCGACTTAGATAGCTTCATCCTTCATGATTGTTGCTGGAACGATGCTCATTTGGGATGATAACAGGTACAAATGGTAGCAGAGGAAGGTCGATGACGTAGGCTACGGTACGGAGGATTGAGACCCATTGAATAAATGGTCGATTAAAACGATAGAACTTACGATAGAAGTTCGATCATTTAAATCGACCATTTATTCAACAGGACCCGATTATCTGCACTGCGATCGACGACCTTCGAGCATCCTCTGCTCCCATTTGTTAAGAAATCAAAAGGGACCAATCTTATCTTATTATCACATTCATTTAGGTTCCATGAAAACCTAAATCTAATACATACACCTCAAATGTTTAGGTCTTCATGTTTCTAACCTATTTCTCTACCGTGGCTCAACATCATATGTCATCACTGAACGGCTTCGTTTCTGTCGTTTTAGAAAGAGTATCTGGAGCTCAAATTCTCGTATCCGTTAAAGATCCACAAAATGAAATACCCACGAGTATCAACATGACCTGTGATGGAAAAGGTGACATCAACAACACCGAATGGACGAAGGACGACCGGAAACTGGCCGCGGGTGGCAATATCAGCTTCTCGGCCGATGGCCGGAAATTGTCCATAGATCCCGTTTCCCGAACGGACGCCGGTGTTTATCGGTGTAACATCAGCAACATTTTCAACTCTGCTACTGCAGAATACAAACTGACTTTTGACCGTAAGTATCATTCATCGATCTGGTTTTTCATCATCTCAAAATGTCTTCCATCACTTTCAGTAAACGATCCTTAGGTAACAGTGAGGGGGATACATTTATCTATTAGCCTTTATCGACTTTTCGTGCCCACGATGACCTCCATACGGACCGGTTTTCGAGCCGAATGGGATTTGAAAAATATTTTTTCAAACTCTTTTGTTTTGCCGTAGGGTAGAGGACACATTTACTTATGGAGCACGTTATGAGTTCCATGCCGCCGACGAAACTAGTAGACGGGTTACCTTCCAAAAGATCAAAACGCATATTGCGATGACATGACTTCCCGAATACGAAACCTTGTGTTCGGGGAATTATGAGGAAATTTCATTTTGGTTCCTTTGGTAGTATGAACGTACCATGAAAATATAACACGTTGCATTTATAGGTGTTCCCGGAGGAGGCGGAGGGCTGTCTGGTGGAGCTATTGCCGGAATTGTCATTGGGGTCATAGCTGGTGTTCTTCTGATCGTGGTTTTGGTGGTTTATTTTGTTAAATCCAATAAGTAAGTACATCACATGCATATGGGTCTATACAATAACTCTGATAATGACACATTGAAAACATTTACAATTTCAGGATTCGAGACTTTTAAGAAAAAGTCTCAAAGCTGAAACAAATAAACCAAGGTCGAATTTTGGCCACTACGGATAAAAATGCTCTTTTATATTGAGTATGTCATCTTTATGCAAGGGTTCTACGAATTTGGGTAAAATGGGATCATCGCGGGACCTGACATGACACCGTCCTAATTCCGAATGCGTCTTGGGACATTACAACTTCTTGTGAACCTTTAAACTGTCAGAATCCTGCTTTGGAACTAAAATACTGGCATTCCATCGCAACGCGAATCAAACAATTTTTTTACATGATGCAGATGACATAGTAACGCCATGTATTATGATATATTGGCAAGAGAATTTAAAGATTTTTTAATTGTTTGGGAAAATTCGGTATTAACGCTCACTTGACTAAACAGTCCGGTATATTTTACACACCTTACTGTATAAATGAATGCTTATTTCAACATTTGCACTGCTTTAATTCAAACCGAGACTTAATATAAAGCATGTTCTTCATACTTTACATTGTAAATGATATACCGCATGTGGAGGATGCACATTTCATCTGTCAATTTCTTCACACAGAATACACATAGCCTTCTGTGCAAGTAAGAATGGAGGTATGTATACAATACAAGTCACTAATAAATATAATGCGTCTTGACATTTGCTATTATTTCAATTGAATACTATTTAAATGATCCCAAAAATGGGCGGCACAGTGGCTTTGTGGTGACCACGTTCGCCTCTCGGCGCTGGGGATTCCAGGTTCGAATCCCAATCTGGATGGAGTTTCCATGTTTTGCATTTGCATTTGGTCTTTTAGCAGACACTTTTATCCAAAGCGACTTACAAGGTGAGCACAGGGTTAAACACAACAACCCTGGAGCAATGAGGGTTAAGGGTCTTGCTCAAGAACCCACACTGGTAACTTCAGGGGACCTGGGATTTGAACCGCCAACTTTCAGATTGATAGCCCAACGTCCTGACCACTGAGCTACCACTCCCCACTCGTTTTCCCTGTGGGTTTCCTCCAGGTTCTCCGGTTTCCTCCCACAGTCCAAAAGCATGGATCAAGTAAAGTGAATTCTCCAAATTGCCCCATATAGAGTGTGTCTGTGTGAGTGAGTGTGTGCCCAGCGATAGATCGGCGCCCTGTCCTGGGTGTATCTGCCCAGCGCCCGAAACGTTCTCCCCTGGATGAACATGGGGAACCCCACCCGCGACCCTAATAAAAGATAAAGCGGAAGATAATGCACAGATGGATGGATGGATGATCCCAAAAATCTTTCACTACAAAAATAATGTATCAAAACTGTTGAAATTTAGCCTAATTCGGATAAAGACAAGACGATACTCATGAGCGTTTCATGTCTTTATTCCGGATACGGTTTTTATTTGACGTGATTTATTTACTATGACTCAAAATTTGTGAAGCTGAATCTTTTGATTATATACTTCATTTAGAGATTACAACATGACGCTTAGGATTAACATGTATTTTCTTTCTCATCCAGGACCACCGAATATTGAGCAAGTGAGTCTCTTTTTTCTTAATATGACTACTATTATTTTATGGAATGATATGTTTTAATAGACGCCAGTACGGTCAGGCCGATGAAGTCGAAAGCTATTTCGGGTGAAGCCGATAAACGTGCGGTAAAACGGTGTGGACTTTAGCCTGCGGTTGTTCACAACTCATCGCTGTTAATGATTAAGCAAAATTCTTCTGCTTTATGGTCAGTGCAGTGAATTCATTTTGCTCGCCGCTTTACATATCAGCAAAACTCATCTCATAAACCCTTTTTTATCACAACAACTGGCTGTGTCCAGCCGAAACAAGACATCCGTGACTCGTAGAGTTCTCGGGTTTCTGCTGTGGTTTGAATATTTTGCTTCATGATGTTGCGTCTCAACAAAAGTGTACTTCGCTGACACAGATCCATACGATCTCGATACTTTCCTTCACCTCCCCACCTAGAAACCGACTCAGATGTTAGATCTGGCAAGCGTTATGCTGGAAATTTACAGCCCAGATAAAACCCATTTACCTACTTTAACTTCCTTGTACGTAGCTGATGATACCTGATGATCTTCATGATAGTGAAATCAAAAACTCACTTTTTACCACAGTAAACATGGCAACTTCTTTACATTTAAGCCAGTGAGTACATTTGGATTAAAGTACTGTATTAAAGACCAACTTTACTACAGTGTATCCTTTAGATGCCCTTGGATCCTTTATACAGCGCTACATCTCACACCCCACAGAGAGTCTTATTTTCTCGCCTAAGGCATGTGCCATGTAAGTGAGGGGGGGAGGTGCTCGGGAATATGAGTACGCCGATGAGCAAATAAGAGTGCTCAGGTACATTTCTGGAGTATTGCCATCTTGACGATGGAAAACACAAGTGCACCACTGACAACCTTGACAGATGGGCGTGGTAGCTCAGTGGTTAGGGTGTTGGCCTATCAATCTGATGGTTGTGGGTTCAAATCTCACTGAAGTTACCAATGTGGGTCCTTGAGCAAGACCCTTAACCCTCATTGTGCCAGAGATGCTGTGATTATCCCTGTGCTCACGTTGTAAGTCGCTTTGGATAAAAGCGTCCAATAAATGACCAAATATAAATGTAAATGTATGTCAACGGGTATGTCGTTGGAATTAAATTGTCACGCACACGCCTGCTTTTCATGCACAAGGTGCAAACTCGGAGCACAGGCCGGTTGGCAGCTTTGCAAACTTTTACATCGATAGTACACACCAACACATGATTGGTTCACTATAAGTACGCAGAAGAACAAAGGAGAGTGTTAGTACACGCTAGTACAGTTTTCGCATTCTCAATAAAGCACGGACGCGCCGATACGCGCAAAATCACGGTGCGCGGGTGACGATTCGCTAAATAGCACTGAGATTGGACCCTAGATGTCTAAAATTACTTAGAGATACTTAGAAATTGGCAAATGAGTGTACTGTGAAATTCAATCGGTCAACCGAAACACCGTGGAGGACCGGCGGTGCCGTATATCGGCCGGAAGTGGGACGTCTGGGACGTTGCTTACGCATTGATATTGTCACCAAACCGAGAACTTTGAAACTTAATGATATTGCCACTCGTGCTTATGTACTTTTTAGATTACGTTACTCAGAAATGGCTGTATGCGTGTATCCTTTTATTGAAATAAATAATCTAAATATTCTTTATAACTGCTCGTTGCCTTAGGAGTTACAGTACGCTGACATCAGAGTCAACGGAACGAGACCCACCTCCAACATTCTCTCCCGAGACCAGGTAAAGGCTCTGGATCCTTTTGACTTTTTTAACAAAACGTAACGTAGCGTCGCCATTGTCAAATTTTTTTTTTAGATCATACAGGAGCATGTTGAGAAACAAATTCTAAACACGTTGAAGTGAATGTGAACTTTGCATACGGCAGACTTAACCAAATGAGACCGATGTGACACAAAGGACTTGTGTCCAAATTTTTATTATTAATGTTAATTTAAAATGATTTAATGATTATTAATGTTGTGTTTTTTTTTTCTTTAGGATGCCTCCAACTCGGTCATATATTCCGACGTGAATCTATCGGGGAACAAACCCGTCCGCTAGGGTCGGAACGGTTCGTGTCCGGGTGACCGATTGTGCAATCGAACATTTTGATAGAATTCAAATACTGTGAACGCGAAACGGGGAATAAAGCGGGTAAATCGTTCATATCGTATCGACTGACCGGGCTGACGAACCTTAAACCAGGTACCTTAACATTAGTTCAATCATATATACCCTTAGGTGCATAACTATGTGAACCACCTCACCGATAAATGGGTTTCGACTTCGCCACATACATCTACAGATATGAAAATTAGGATTCCAGTGTTGCAACCCTAGACTTTTTGGTCTAAAGTCTCAAATCGCTCTGTCGGTATTATTACAAACCTCGACTGGTTTTCTTGAATCAAACTTTCATTGTCTTTCGATTTAAATAGTTCTCTAAAAAAATAGTTCACGCATCATTTCTTCATTACTTCCTTATTTTACTTCCCCGACAGGCTCGCACGTCTGAGGAACGTGGGCCGAAAAACACGTTGACCCGGACTTATTGACGCCATTGGTCAGAAATTTGCAAGAAATCACATAGCTACAAATTTAAGCAAATTAATACACTTCTCTAGTCTCTATTCATTTGAGTCACGCGTCAAAAGTCACAGAGACTTCTGTCTGTCTGAGTCACTCACTGCTAAAGTAACACCTGTTTTTTACCTGAAGCTTTGTGGACTTGTTGTTTTTGGTTGATTCGATAATGACACCCTCTTAAAACGAATTATAACATACAATTTGTGTTAATGCATTATTCTATATATTATATACATCATTTCGTCCGGCTGCTTTATGCATAAGCCAACACACCGCATTCGAACCCCATTTAGTTGGAACCCATTTATGGTGGAAGGCCATTGACTACTTATTCCCCGCAATATGTGACCACAATTGAATCCAGTATTTATAATGCATTACAGTCAGTTTTCTAGACTGTTCATAATACTTTACAACACTTGTCATAAGCTTCTGTTGATGTACATAGTGTGCAGAAGTGTTCAAAGAACGTTATACGGCTTGATGATAGGGCTCTATATGGCACGATGCGTTATAAAATGTATATTTCGATGCTTGATTGACCTTTTGTAAATACTAGTGTCAAAAGGTATTGTGCCTTATAAGCAAAACTTATACAAAGACTTATAAGCAAAGTGTCTTTTATGAGCTCGGTGAAGGAGATTGCATCAATGTCTGATTAAAAGCTCAATTCAGGAGCGTGATGATGATCATTGGACATTGACGGAGGCTTTTGACAAATGTCATAAAGTGTTATGATTCATACAAAATTCATACAAAATGTCCTATGAATTTAGTCAACGTTCATTCCATGCCGTGACTGATTAGACAGTCTATACTGACAGGATGAAGGCTACACATGGCGGTTTCAAGGATAAAATTGGTATAAAACCTTTTCTGTGCATTAAGCTCAAAACCTTTACCTGACTTTAAAACAATAATTCAAACCAAATTTACACAGGCTGCAAAAACCCTTCTGGTCTGAAGAAAATCATTCCTAGTATAAAGGACAATGTTTCACCCTATAACAAGCTCTCCAGTTTAGAAATAGACTTTTAAGATGCATGTTTTACGATGCATGCTTTTATTGAAATTACTCTTCTTACTAATTATCATGACACAATAAAACACACGGCAGTGATTTACATTGCAGCTCATTAGTATCCGGGACAACAATTACACAGTGGTTATTTATCTGTCAAAAAGGAGTATAGATACACATAGATGTACTATATACAGGTGGGTGGTTCAAATTTTTATTTGCCACATAATTATGAGAAAATTTAGATTTTTAATTCCATGTGCCAATCATTTCTAATTCCAAATAACAGGACATGAAGCAAAACTCGACATATTTTTAATGCACGTTTAATAAATTCACGTATTACTAATTTTTATATATGAAAATATATACGAAAACGGTTAACGGAGGCAAAGGCCACGTTATCAAAAATAGACTTTTTAGATTACTTGTATAGTTTCCTGCTTATTTAAATTCCGCCGAAATTAATTTATAATAGTTTAGAAAGAAATATTCCATGTTAACTGTAAGTACACTCAGGAACCTCACGTCAGTTAAGCTGGGATTTCGACCTTGTTGTTTGATTTCTTACATTTTTATTAATTTAGCTGTTAGGAATTTTTACCTTAGTTGATTTTAAAGTAAGACTGTTGTTGATTAAGCTTTCATGAGGCTTTAGCGGAAAATGGGGGGGATTTTCTAAATATGTTCGTCTGATTGATATGTTGTTATAGACATGTTTTCCGAATGACCTTAGGTTGCTTTTTTATTTTTATTTTTTACATGTGTCATTGAAATGCATTTTACTCACTTGCGGCAATAGAGACTTATATAAGACTCACCACGATGCCGACGTACCCGATACCGCTCTCCTAAGCCTTTCGGGATTTGTGTCTCTGGCCATACGTGGTGTGGTTTAGTTTATGATCTGCTGCAAAGCTAGTACGATCTCGTAAAATGCAACTTTTAATGACAGGATAGAGGAGTAAACACTCCCTACGGGTATATCGGCACTTTAACAGAGTTTGCTTTATATGCAAATGACTTGAATTTGCCAACGCAGGAGGCAAAAATGTAAACACCCGTGTGTTTACAGCGAAACATGACCGGATTGCTTTTCCTTTACCGTACGAGTCCCAACGTAAACAAAAAAAACCCCTCCATTGGACCTGATATTGATACTCACTAAAATAAAATCCCGAAGCCTAAATGATCGTGCTCATAGGGGGATGTTTCAATATTTCTACTTGCGGGGATGATTTGTGTACGCTGGAGGGTTCGATGTGTGGATATGGCACGTGTTCCACCCCAAGTCGAAACTCGGAGCGGCGATTACTGGAAATTCCCCTTACTTATTTAGAAGGCGGTGTTGAGTTACACGCTGTACCTGAATGAACCCGTCGGCCGAGCTCATTTTATTGCAGCTGTGACTCTACTCCAACTTTCGGTATGTTCCGAGAGTAATGTGAATAGAAATATATTGTTTACCTTCAAATCCTGTTCAGATCCCGTTTTATTATTTTTAAACGAACCTTTAAGCACGCGGAGATAAAGTCCGACTGTTTCCCCGCTGTATATTGCACTGATGTATGACTGTGTTTTATTGTTTTTCAAAATGATGTTTGGTTCATATAAAATGGAATAAATCTTTATTTTTAAAAGGTATGCCAGCTTATTTTTTGCGGACGCCATCATTCTAAATAACAGCATTTGTAATTTTGGCCTCGGATTTTCTATTTTGGGAGCATTTTCACTCTTAGTTTGGTACAAACTGAACATACAGTATGAACACTATCTTATAATAACTTAATACAGTATATACAATAAGCAGCCACTTTATACACCTATAAATATACCTCCCTCGCTCAACGCTAACAGTCCATTGGATCGGTTCCATGGATCGTATTGATCGACTTTGTAGTCCTACAATTACAGACTGTAGTTCATCTGTTTCTCTACATACTGGGTTATTTCCCCGGTATTGTCTCTAATGATCAGGATCCCTGCAGGACCACTGTAGAGAGGGTTGGGTCCTAGTCTCAGTTCTACGGAAACACTGATGCTGTCCACAGGATTCGAGTTCACTTCACTCACACTGTGTCACACTCGCCTACCTCGGGCTAAGAGCGGCTGCGCAGATGAGGTGAGCCAAGCACGCAGGTAGCAGAAACACAGATCTTTATTTTAAGGTGTAAGAACACCAAACACAAACAGGTACACCAGACGAGTGAACATAAACCTACGACGTGCACGGAGGACGGGGAACACAGGAAATAAATACACGAAAACATCAGACCACATGCACCAAAACAAACCAATAAAACAAAAGAGCTAATTAACTTAAACGACCCGGAATGACAGTTAATGAACTCAAATCACGGATAACAAAAGAACAGAAACAGAAAAACAGGTGCCCTAGGCACTTGTTACACACTGCTACTCACATGAATATAAATATTCAGTGTAGACTAAACAGGATTTCAAAAAGAGAAGTAAAACTAACAGAATGTTGAGTAAATATTGAGACACTCAAAGCAAGAGGCTTGAGAAACTTGATCGTTGCTTTGATATTGGTTTCGTAATTTCCTGTGCAAACTGACTACAATGAAAACCCAAGGTGAAGTGGAGGACGGCTCTGAACACGATTCGTTGATCTTGAAGACTTCATATGACTTTCTAAGTGTTTTTTGAAACAAAAACGGACCTTTTCCTATCATATTTATACGCAAATTCTAAATTACAACTACCTTCCGTCACCCGGAATGGATGGATGGATGGATTTTAACAGTGGCATCAGTGTAATCAATATCCTGGAGTAAAGTGAAGCCACATATTGATCATTAGTAACAATCCATCCATCCATCCATCCATTATCTCCCTCTTTATCCTATATTAGGGTCGCAGGGGGTTCCCCATGCCCATCCAAGGGAGAACGTTTCGGGCGCTGGGTAGATACACCCAGGACAGAGTCGCGCACACATACACACTCTATATGGGGCAATTTGGAGAACTCAATTGACTTGATCCATGTTTTTGGACTGTGGGAGGAAACCAAAGAACCCGGAGGAAACCCACGTGGACACGGAGAGAACATGGAAGCTCCACCCAGATGGGGATTCGAACCGGGAATCCTCAGCGCCGAGAGGAGAACATGCCAACCACTGAGCCACCGTGCCGCCCATCATTAGTAACTAAATAAAACCAAATTGCCAAAATAAAGTCTCACATCAAAATCGGATTATAGAATTATTTACCTGATGGACTAGTGTGACTACAAAAAAACCCTTTAATACACTTGATCGGCCACGTGTTCATTCTGAGCTCATGTTCCATGCATTGTTATTATCATCATTATTATTCAAAACACATTTCTTTTCGGGAAAATCAAGATCCGGTTTTGATCGCAGTGTTGATAGTAACCAACCTGAATTACCCCACAGAGTGGATTCCTACAGAAAAGAAGTTCACTTTGACCTTCGTACTGTGTGTCGTGCTCCGGCTTTGTTTGCACTGCTTCTTTTAAACATGCCTATATTTGCCCTCGCATGTAAACACCGACATCAGTTCCAGTCATATAGCACCTAAGCAAAAAATGATGCAACTCCTTAATAAACACGACGACGTATTGACTCAGAGGGTTACACGTCTGGTCTGGATATCCATGGAGCCGAGGTGTGACTGTCTCGTAAATTATGGATGTTTGTTTAACAGTTTACGAGAAAACCACTCCCCGAAATGTAATCCTTTCCACCGATGAATGGATGTGTGCAACTTCCAGTTTACATATGGCACCGCCGGCCCACTGTGGACACTGGAGAACTGCGTGCGACCGTAGCGTGGCCCACGTGTTCTGAAACACGACTAGTCTATGTTGGCTAGAACTGTGCCAGCTTCTATGTTATGTATATTACTTTTGGCTGATGTGATGTGTGGTGATGTATGTGGAACACTTCTCGTGACCTGGACTGCTCCACCCTACTGTCATCGATCCGTGTGGCAGGTGGGCCATGTGTAGTCAGTTCTACAAATATGAACTGTAGTCTGTCCGTTTCCCTACGTACGTTCTTAGTCTGCCTTAGTACATGATCAGGACCCCCATAGAGGAGGTATTAGGGTGGTGGATGATTCTCAGTACCATAGCAGTCTGACATGGTGGCTTCATATCGGTGACCGGTGACCACGAGCGATATTTCAAGTCCAAATCAGGAGGTATGGTGGAGGGTGGTGGATGATTCTCAGTACCGTAGCAGTCTGACATGGTGGCTTCTTATCGGTGACCGGTGACCACAAGCGATGTCATCGAGTCCAAATAAGGAGACGTGATTAATGATTAAAACCATGACGGATCTTGATGGTTCCTTAATAGACCAGTGTTTAAAGATTTACAATCCAAACTACATTGCAAGAGCATTCCATTGTTAATAATGAACTAGTCACTCCTAGAGCACATTACGAATAAACATCTGCCCACCTTAAGGTTTATACACTAATCCATTTAGACAGTCGTGTGGCAACATGGCAGGACCAATAAGATGCAGTTTAACACTTAGACATCATTTCACACACCCTCAGACAGACAAACACTGTGAAACCCCATTGTGGTTTGTTGACAAACGGGCAAACGGTGGTTGGGATTTCAAAAAGTCTATTTATGTCACAGTCCATGCATAAAATTATTAGTGTCTGGAATTTTACGGATCCCTGTTCTGGGAAGCCAGCGCTTTACAGGGAGCCCGAAGAGGTTCGACCGTTCCGTCTTTCCCGTGACGGCGCCTCACGTCTACTCACTTTGATCTGGCAAATGGATGGAGAAGTGAGGATGAACATAACCGCTGATAATGCGACATTACGGTTTTACCCACCGCTGGAGTTTGAGTGTATCCACCGGTGGTACCGGTACCGGTACCGGATCCGTAATGGAAGCATCCGTGTCATGAGAGTGGACTACTGAATGGACATTAAGTGCGACGTTTTGATCGTAACTCAGGCTACCCAAATCAAACATTTCGCTATTGGGTTTAAATTATAACAGTGGACCGGTGGATTCGAAACGATTATAGTGTCAACAGCGATATAGTGGGAACTATATGAATTGCTGTGCTGCAGACCACAAAGCACTCCAGCGGGTGGTAAAAACGGTGCAGCGCATCATAGGCACCGAGTTACCCATCATTGAGAACAAAGATCACAAGCGCTGCCTGGGCAGGGCAAGGAATATCACTACCCACCCAAATCTCGGGTGACGGTGGCAGAAAAGAGGACCATGGACAAACTACTGACCATCATGAATGATGTCAGTCACCCTCTGCACACCGTCATCAACAACCAGAGGAGCAAATTCAGTGACCGACTGCTCCTTCCCAAGAGCAGGACCAACAGACTGAAAAACTCTTTTGTCCCTAATGCCATCAGACTGTACAACTCCTCTTTGGGGGGGATGAGGGGTAACAGGGAGACAGAGAAGAGGATGTAAGGATGTAATTGATCAATACCATGACAACGAATGACCATCAGGTAGGCGTTACAGGAGCCTCTGCTCCCTCACCAGCCGGCTCAGGAAAAGTTTTTTTCCAGAGGCAGTTATACTCCGGAACGCTGCCCATACACTGTAATTACTCTTTTGCACAACCACTTCTCTGCACCTTCTGTACTGTATGCACTTTATATCCTTAGATCATGTTCATACTATGTATATATTATGCTCATATTATGTATCTACATTTAAATACCTGACCTCTCCATGCACCGGTCACTGTTATTAATGCACTTTATGCAAATAATGTATATATTGCACTTCTGGTTAGATGCTAACTACAGTTCATTGGCCCTGTACTTGTACTCTGCACAATGACAATATAGTTGAATCTAATCTAATCTAATCTAATCTAACTACAAATATTAGAACATCTTTTTTTAAATGCAAGCTAGCGTTGACTACAGAGAAAGTGCCGATTCGAGCGTGCAAGCCGAAACCCGACGAGAGACACGGGATATTTATTTAAACGGTTGAAAAACAATGCAAACTATTCACGACAACCCAAACAGGAAAAGCCCACAATAACTTGAGAATTCGAGACGTACTGAATTTCCCCACAAAGTTTAGAATTAACGTCTTACGTAAGGAAAGAGTAAAGCGAAAATGAAAGGGGAGAGAAGCATCGCCTCAGGGCTCTCGCCAAAAACAGATTTGCATTTCAAAAAACCCTGGTGTTATCGACACCTTGCAAAAACAGCCCGCTGATGGAGGAGAGGAAGCGAAATGTGTGCTGACGGATTGGGAATGTAACCTAAGACACGTTTGGGGTGACCGTATTTTAGCATACTAAATAGAGAACCCCCAACCGACGGGTGGAATGCTGACATTTTTCTATTTTTTTATTATAGTGGCTTAGTGGTTGGCACGTTCGCCTCTCAGCACTAGAGATTCCCGGTTCGAATCCCCATCTGGGTGGAGTTTCCATGTTCTCCCCGTGTCCGTGTGGGTTTCCTCCGGGTTCTCCGGTTTCCTCCCACAGTCTAAAAACAGAGAGAGCTTGCCTAGTAATGCCTAGTCAATTGAGTTCTCCAAATTGCCCCATATAGAGTGTGTGTGTGTGAGTGAGTGTGTGCCCAGCGATAGATTGGCGCCCTGTCCTGGGTGTATCTGCCCAGCGCCCGAAATGTTCACCCCTGAATGGGCATGGGGAACCCCACTGCGACCCTAATAGAGGATAAAGAAGATAATGAATGAATGAAAGGATATATAAGTTCATGATTCATAATTAACCTTTAAAACGCTCCTCATTCTGCTCAGCCTGTTCTTCCTCATTATGGGCTAAAATCCCAAGCTGTCCATTACTAGGCAAGCTCTCGGAAGGGATCATTAACGATACACACTCCCCGCTCAGTATGTGGCTGAATTAAACCTCCAAGCGCCCTCGAAGGGCTCGACGGTGACGTTTCCCAAACCCCTTGGACATCGCAGACCTATCGTTGAGCCGGTTTCTTTACCGAGAGCCCGCGCCGGTCTCCCCGGTGACTACAAGAACCAAACATGAAGCCATACGGCACTACATAATGCCTACATGTCTTAAAACGAGCACTTTGTTCGTCTGCCCTGTCATTAAGGTGTTATAAATGTATTATCTACTGATAGTGTCATAATAAACACAAAACAGGTCACTTATCTCATTTTCCTGGCAAAGCCTCCGGAGGCGGATTGGTTTTGTCTTGGTGGGTCAAGGGTCAGTTTTGTTCGACTTGGAGGTCAAGCGGAACATAAAGTACTGCCAAATATGATGCCGTTACTTTAGACTTCTTGATAAATATTATGAAGAATAATCAATTTAATATCTTAGATATGAAATGAGGCGGCTTAGCGTTTGGCACGTTCGCCTCTCAGCGATTCCTGTTTCGAATCCCCATCTGGGTGGAGTTTCCATGTTCTCCCCGTGTCCGCGTGGGTTTCCTCCGGGTTCTCCGGTTTCCTCCCACAGTCCAAAAACATGCATCAAGTCAATTGAATTCTCCAAATTGCCCCATGTAGAGTGTGTTTGTGTGAGTGAGTGTGTGCCCAGCGATGGATTGGCGCCCTGTCCTGGGTGTATCTGCCCAGCGCCCGAGACGTTCTCCCCTGGATGGGCATGGGGAACACCCCCCCGCGACCCTAATAGAGGATAAAGCGGGAGATAATGAATGAATGAATAGATATGAAATGCCTATTAATACGGTGCACAGGCAGCACGGTAACCGACTGATAAAGCTACTCGTGGGTCACAGAGTCATGAGGAACGAGGAAGTCACATTTATTTTCGACACTTCCTGCACCTGGAGTCAACATGTATATTTTGTGTTGTCAAGGAGTTATCATAACGTTTTATGTTTATCAGCGGGGGGGAAAATGCAGTATGTTCGGCTACCGTCGGGCTGCTATAGTTGCGTTGCATCGCACAGGTTTGACAGTGAACTCAATACTTCCTGCTTCTACATTTACATTCGGGAATTTAGCAGAGGCTTTATCCGAAGAGATTCACGAGAAGCCCGACTTAGTTGGGGTCAGAACACTGGGTTGGCCTCTGCGCCCCTGGAGCCATGAGGGTTAAGGGTCTTGCTCGAGGGTCCACTTCACTACACCTGGGATTTGAACCCCCAGGCTTCAGTTTGACACACCAACACTCTAACCACTGGGCTAGCACACCTTCTTTTTCTTAATAAATGTCCCAACGTAAGCATATTGAGCTTAACATTTACCTTTGGTCATTTATTGGACACTTTTATCCAAAGCGACTTACAAGGTGAGCACAGGGTTCATTACAACATCCCTGGAGCAATGAGGGTTAAGGGTCTTGCTCAAGGACCCACATTGGTAACTTCAGTGGATTTGAACCGCCAACCTTCAGATTTGAACCTGGGATTTGAACCCCCAGGCTTCAGTTTTACCCACCAACACTCTAACCACTCGGCTAGCACACCTTCTTTTTCTTAATAAATGTCCCAACGTAAGCATATTGAGAACATTTACATTTGGTCATTTATTGGACACTTTTATCCAAAGCGACTTACAAGGTGAGCACAGGGTTAATCACAACATCCCTGGAGCCATGAGGGTTAAGGGTCTTGCTCGAGGGCCCACTTCACTGGACCTGGGATTTGAACCCCCAGGCTTCAGTTTGACACACCAACACTTTAACCACTGGGCTAGCACACCTTCTTTTTCTTATTAAATGTCCCAACGTAAGCATATTGAGCTTAACATTTACATTTGGTCATTTATTGGACGCTTTTATCCAAAGCGACTTATAAGGTGAGCACAGGGTTCATTACAACATCCCTGGAGCAATGAGGGTTAAGGGTCTTGCTCAAGGACCCACATTGGTAACTTCAGTGGATTTGAACCGCCAACCTTCAGATTGATAGCCCAACGCCCTGACCACTGAGCCTCCGCACCCTTAAACAACCAGAAAACAGGTTCTAGGTTCAATTCACAAACCTCCTTTTACTGCTCTTGTTTTTTTATTATTATTATTATTTTTTACATTGTGAACAAGCTGGTGACAGTTACGCCACACTGCACAGATTTCGAATGTACGGAATGCACAGGATGTACAACCCGCCGCAGTCCAATATGTCAAAATGAGTCTGGATGGACCGTAGCGAGCGGACGTGGGGATTGCACCGGTAGTTACGGTCTGGCTTCCACAATAAGGTTTGTCGCCGAAGGACAGAGAATTCTCTGGATGATGTCGGGCGGACATAAGTGTTTACCTACTCGCTTTTAACCCAGGAAAAGCAAGGGTGGGGCAGGTGGAGGTGAGAACGTGCAGTTGTACAATGACTCCATCTGATGGATGCATTTGAACGTACACCCGTTTTTTGTTTTTTTTTATTAAGTACGCCTCATCGGTTCTACACTCTCTGTTTTGTCAGTTTTTGTAGTTCGACAAGTATATTCTGCAGGCCATGCGTCCATTAGTTGTTGATACTATATTGTTTAAATATAAAAGATCTATACACAAGGTACTTGATGTTCAAGGGAATGTGGGCATTCGATAATGAGATGGGGGCAATCTAGCCGGCGGCCGCTCAAGGCCTACATATCCTATGACCAAAGAGGATAAACCGCTCGATAAATAAACCGCTCGATTCGAATAACTATGAAATCAACAGTACTGTGGTTTTTCTGACAACTTCGGAAAAGGTTCGTCGCGGAAATTGAGATTTCCTAACAAGACAATATAGTTATTTTATTATTTTATTTTCATTCCTTCATTCATTATCTTCCGCTTTATCCTCAATTAGGGTCGCGGGGGGGTTCCCCATGCCCATCCAGGGGAGAACGTTTTCGGGCGCTGAGCAGATACACCCAGGACAGGGCGCCAATCTCTCGCTGGGCACACACTCACTCACACAGACACACTCTATATGGGGTAATTTGGAGATCTCAATTGACTTGATCCATGTTTTTGGACTGTGGGAGGAAACCGGAAAACCCGGAGGAAATCCACGCGGACACGGGGAGAACATGGAAACTCCACCCAAATGGGGATTCGAACCGGGAATCCCTAGCGCTGAGAGGAGAACGTGCTAACCACTAAGCCACCGTGCTCCCTGCTACTATATTGTTTAAATATAAAATTTAAAGATCTATACACAAGGTACTTGATGTTCAAGGGAATGTGGGCATTCGATAATGAGATGGGGGGCAATCTAGCCGCCGGCCGCTCAAGGCCTAGATGTCCTATGATGAAAGAGACATCGAGTCTGGCAGATAAAGCTCAAGGGCGCCGAGCGGTATCGAGCTCCCCAGATAAGGGAAGGAACGGTGTGTTCACCCCTCCCACACACAGAACTCCTTCGGCGAGTGGTTTTAGAAACAAGGGATGATTTTTACAATAAATAGAATCAGCCAAAGGACTTCGGATCAGAGTCGAACGCGATCTTGGGCTTATCTTGGAAGAATACACTCTTTGACTCGCTTTGACGTAAATGAACCGCTCGATAACTCCGACAACTTGGGAAAAGGTTCGTCGAGGAAATTGCAATTTCCTAACAAGACTATATAGTTATTATTGATTCATTCATTCATTCATTATCTTCTGCTTTATCCTCTATTAGGGTCGCGGTGGGGTTCCCCATGCCCATCCAGGGGAGAACGTCTGGGGCGCCGGGCAGACAAACCCAGGACAGGACGCCAATCCATCGCTGGGCACACTCACTCACTCACTCACTCACTCACACAGACACACTCTATATGGGGCAATTTTGAGAATTCAATTGACTTGATCCATGTTTTTGGACTGTGGGAGGAAACCGGAGAACCCGGAGGAAACCCACACGGACACGGGGAGAACATGGAAACTCCACCCAGATGGGGATTCAAACCGGGAATCCCTAGCGCTTATATAGTTATTAATTTTTTATATTTGATTTTTTAGTTTATCTTTATTCTATATTTTATTTTATCTTTATGTGGAGATGTCGGGTAAGAATTTCACTACTGGCTGTACCAGGTATATTTACGCATGTGACCAATAAACCTGATTTGATTTGATATTACATTACTGCAATCAGATAGATTTTATAAAATACATAAAGCACTTTACAATATTTTTAAACAATTATTTATTTAACAATTATAATTAGTTATTATTTATTTATTTTTAAATAATTTTTTTCAGATATGATTATGTTACAGTGTATATGTTTAAGGCTTCTATTTAACTACTGATTTGTGTTGTTCTCATTTGTAAGTTGTTTTGGATAAAAGCGTCTCCTTAATGACTAAATGTAAATGAAATATGTTTTTCCCCTCAGCCACTCGCCAACAACCTTACTCTGCTGCCCTCTAATGGGGAAATGTGAGGACGCACAACACTTTAAATCCTTTGAACCCTGGTTGAAGATTTTAATTTAAAAGCTTGTATCTTTAACTACTAATTCTACAGGCTTAAAACAACAACCAGCGGTGCTGTTTCTAAATGAATGATTTATAATTTAATACTTAAGTTTTTATTAATAGTTTATTATTAATAATAATTAGTTTTGTGCTTTGACTTATGACGCCCTACTATAATAATCTAATCTCATTATAACACTTTAATCGGTACTACAGTTAGGGATTCCCTACGCCCATGCAGGTAAGAACGTTTCAAGTTCTAGGCAGGACAGACAATCCATCAACGGGCACACGCTCGTACTATACCGGGGCAATTTGAAGCAGCCAAATCACCTTTAAAGCATTTTTTTTGCATTGTGGGAGGAAACTAAAGAACCTGGAAAAAACACATGTAGGACATGGAAACTCCACCTAGAGCGGGATTTGAACCTGGATTCCCAGCACTAATAGGGAGACGTGCTAACCACTACAAAATGTGCGGCCATAATAATAAAAATAATAATATGAATGAATTATTATATTAATAATAATAATAATAATAATAATAATAATAATAATAATAATAATATTAATAAGAGGGCGGCACGGTGGCTTTGTGGTTAGCCCGTTCTCCTCTCAGCGCTAGGGATTCCCGGTTCGAATCCCCATCTGGGTGGAGTTTCCATGTCCTCCCCGTGTCCGCGTGGGTTTCCTCCGGGTTCTCCGGTTTCCTCCCACAATCCAAAAACATGGATCAAGTTAATTGAGTTCTCTAAATTGCCCATATAGAGTGTGTTTGAGTGTGTGAGTGTGTACCCAGCGATTGATTGGCGCCCTGTCCTGGGTCTATCTGCCCAGCGCCCGAGACGTTCTCCCCTGGATGGGCATGGGGAACCCCACCGCGACCCTAGTAGAGGATAAAGCGGGAGATAATGAATGAATGAATGAATGAATATTAATAAGAGGGCGGCACGGTGGCTTTGTGGTTAGCCCGTTCTCCTCTCAGCGCTAGGGATTCCCGGTTCGAATCCCCATCTGGTTGGAGTTTCCATGTCCTCCCCGTGTCCGCGTGGGTTTCCTCCGGGTTCTCCGGTTTCCTCCCACAGTCCAAAAACATGGAGCAAGTCAATTGAATTCTCCAAATTGCCCCATATAGAGTGTGTCAGTGTGAGTGAATGTGTTCCCAGCGATGGATTGGCGCCCTGTCCTGGGTGTATCTGCCCAGCGCCCGAAACGTTCTCCCCTGGATGGGCATGGGGAACCCCACCGCGACCCTACTAGAGGATAAAGCGGGAGATAATGAATGAATGAATGAATGAACGAACAACAACAACAAGAATAATAATAATAATAATAATAATAATAATAATAATAATAATAATAATAAATTGGGCACGGTGGCTTAGTGGTTAGCTCATTCGCCTCTCAGCGCTAGGGATTCCCGGTTCGAATCCCCATCTGGGTGGAGTTTCCATGTTCTCCACGTGTCCGCGTGGGTTTCCTCCGGGTTCTCCGGTTTCCTCCCACAGTCCAAAAACATGGATCAAGTCAATTGAATTCTCCAAATTGCCCCATATAGAGTGTGTCTGTGTGAGTGAGTGTGTGCCCAGCGATGGATTGGCGCCCTATCCTGGGTGTATCTGCCCAGCGCCCAAAACGTTCTCCCCTGGAAGGGCATGGGGAACCCCACCGCGACCCTAATATAGGATAAAGCGGGAGATAATGAATTAATGAATAATAATAAATAGGTCTATTCTTGTTTCTATTGTGGGAAATAAATAAATACCTATTTTGTTTGTATAGTGTATAAGAAGAGAAGCCTATTATACTTAGTCAAAAAACATTTTTGTTTATAAGTTAACTATGATAAAACAAAATTAATTTTATACACGTCAACGATGATATACTGTATTATTGTAGTTAAACATTATTACATTATTATGTTTTGCTATTGTAAGCATCATTACATTTGTATTCACCTCATATTAGAAAAATAACGTGTGACTGAACTAAACGAAAATTGAGTGGACATTTTACAATCTACAGTCATGATGCTACAATTAAACTGAAACTATTGGACCTCCCATTTCTTTCTTTGTTTTTTCTTTATGTTTAAATGTACATATCGTGTGAGAAGAGATAGGATGAAAAGAATAAAGCACATACACATCTTATTTTTACTTCCCACACAGAGGAGTGCCTTTCAGACTCTACACAAATGTAACAGTATGAAGTAACCTATTGTGCTTTTCAGGAGGCTTGATATAAAGGGAGAAATATAATATGCTTTCTTCCAAACTGTAACAGAAAATTTTAATTTTTTTAAACCAAGTGTTTCAAATTATACAATTATTTTACACCAGTGCAAATGGAAGGAGAACTAATTCATAAAGACAACTGTGGGTTTGAATTACATCAAATAAAAGGCTGAATAAATCACTTTAGAGTGAAGTACCTGCTAACTCACGATGACATGATGGGGGTGTGTAATCTTTTATTTGCAAATAAGTGACGCAATCTTTATACTGGGCATTTACGCATTACACGACTCATTGTTACGGTCAGGTGTCACCACTTAGTATGCAACGTGGATTCAAAATTTAAGCGTGAATGCTGGATTTTGGATTAAAAACAATTCTACTCTTTATTACCTGCGATTATATATACTAATCACAATTTCACACACAGGCGGCACGGTGGCTTAGTGGTTAGCACGTGTGCCTCTCAGCGCTAGGGATTCCCAGTTCGAATCCCCATCTGGGTGGAGTTTCCATGTTCTCCCCGTGTCCGCGTGGATTTCCTCCCACAGTCCAAAAAACATGGATCAAGTCAATTGAGTTCTCCAAATTGCCCCATATAGAGTGTGTATGCGTGTGCATGTCTGTCTGAGTGAGTGTGTGCCCGGCGATGGATTGGCACCCTGTCCTGGGTGTATCTGCCCAGCGCCCGAAACGTTCTCCCCTGGATGGGCATGGGGAACCCCCCCCCCACGACCCTAATATGGAATAAAGCGGAAGATAATGAATGAATGAATGAATGAATATATATATATATATATATATATATATATATATATATATATATATATATATATATATATATATATAGACAGGGTGGCACGGTGGCTTAGTGGTTGGCATGTTCTCCTCTCAGCGCTAGGGATTCCCGGTTCGAATCCCCATCTGGGTGGAGTGTCCATGTTCTCCCCGTGTCCGCGTTGGTTTCCTCCCACAGTCCAAAAACATGGATCAAGTCAATAGAGTTCTCCAAATTGCCCCATATAGAGTGTGTCTGTGTGAGTGAGTGTGTGCCCAGCGATGGATTGGCGCCCTGTCTTGGGTGTATCTGCCCAGCGCCCGAAACTTTCTCCCCTGGATGGGCATGGGGAACACCCCCCCCCCCCGACCCTAATATAGTATAAAGCAGAAGATAATGAATGAATGAATTAATTTCACACACCACTAAAGTAACCTGACCTTTGTTTTGGAACATCAGAAATGTTTCTTTCTAAATTTTCGGTTGTTATATTGGTTTACCTGGTGAAAATAAACAAGTGAGATGGGTATAGATTCGGTTTGCCTAATAATTCTGCCCAGTAATAGTTACCTGCACAAACACACATCCTCCTAAAATAGACAAATCGAAATAAAACACCCACGCCAACTTCCAAACATATTAAGCTTTGATATTTATGAGTCTTTTGGGTTAATTGAGAACACAGCTGTTGTTCAATAATAAAACGAAGCCTCTCGAATACAACTTGCCCATTAATTCTGCAAACAGAGTATTATTTTCCATTAAGGTTCGCTGAACTATTTGGAAATGGATATTAGCTGCCATTTTAGAAATACTAAAAGTTTGATTTTTGGGGTATTATTAGCCCTATGTCATTACTTCTGCTACCCCTACCAAAATATCAAGTAAAGTTATAGGGTGAACTATTTAGCCTACCGTGCTTACACACAGAGGAGTTGGTTCCTTTACGTTTAACTCATCCGTGCCATTACACTACTAGTCAAGTGAACGGTGGGAAGCCCCATTCACAGCATCTACGGAGCAATTGGGGTTACATTTACATTTGGTCATTGATTGGACGCTTTTAACCAAAGCGACTTACAAGGTGAGCACAGGGTTAATCACAACATCTCTGGAGCAATGAGGGTTAAGGGTTAAGGGTCTCGCTCAAGGACCCACATTGGTAACTTCAGTGGACCTGGGATTGGAACCCCCAACCTTCAGATTGTGGGTTAGTACCCCCAATAGTCATAGTACCATAGTACCAGGTAGGACTATAAGGTTTGAAAACGAATATGGACGATACTACATTACACACAAACCAGTAAGAGCTATGAAGGGATAAAATTTAAAGATCTATACACAAGGTACTTGATGTTCAAGGGGATGTGTGCATTTGATAAGGAGATGGGGGGCAATCTAGCTGGCTGCCGCTCAAGGCCTAGATGTTTCATGAACATAGAGACATCAAGTTTGGCGGATAGTGGTAATAAGCTTCCCAGATAAGGGAAGGAACGGTGTGTTCACCCCCCCCCCCCCCATAGAACTCTTTTGACAAGTTGTTTTAGAATAAGTAGAACGAGGGATGGTTTGTACAATAAATAGAATCAGCAACTGAACTTCGGGGCTCTGTCGTGGTGAGGGTTGGTGCGGTGCTAAGGTCAGAGCCGATCGCGATCTGGAACTTATCTTGAAAGAACGCACCGCTTTGACTTGGTTTGTCATAAATAAACCGCTTAATTCGAATAACTTAGTAAGATAAGATAATATAATATAAGATAAGTTAAACCTTTATTTATCCCGCAATGGGGAAATTCACATTTCTCAGCAGTAGATACAGAGGAGGGTGAAAAGGTATCGAGTCATTAAAGAGAATTAAACTAGGAAAAAATGTAAATACAGTTAGAAATCTATATATTCAAGATAAAAATCTAATTTTCTAATTTTAGTTATTTACAGTCCTATAGGAATGAAATGAATCAAATATTGCACATGTGGTGTCTGATTAAGTTATTACATACAGATGAAGGGACTGCATGTGGGTTTTTGACGCCTTCAGAAAAGGTTCATCGTGGAAATTGAGATTTCCTAACAGTTAGAAATAAAACCTCTACTAAAAAAGTTTAAAAAAAAAAAAAGTCAAAGTGTTTGACTCCGCGTACACTTTTCTCCACCTCCACAGTTTTCCAGAACAGAGCGTTCTTGTCGTCACCGTTCGACCGCTCTTACACCCGAGACCTTTGCCACTGGTTCCCAGTGATGTTTTGTAATTCGTCATGAAACCCTGTTGTTAAAAAGCTCTGCCCGGGGGCTCCAGTTACACTTATGTAATCGACCTTCAGTGAAAAGGTCCTTGGAACGATTAAGTGAGCCCATCCCGGTGCATGTCATGTTTCTTTCTCTAAAACTTTGTTTGCTCTGCATTGTGTCGTTTCCATTGTGTCTGTCTGGATCTTTTATTCGCTGAAATCCTTTGATCCAAAAACAGAGACACGCAGGCATTTAACCGTGTGGCAAATGTTAGTCTCGTGTCGTTGGAGGTTCGCTGCCTGGAGACGGATGCTTGTGAATAGATGGGATTTCATTCAGTGAGAATGATTCGGGTATTACAATGATGTCAGTTCAGTACTAAAATAAACCCGCTGAATGCACTTTCGATTGGAGATAGAATCAGGCTGGCTGGATGAAATTAATCGAGGATTTTTAGGAAATATGTCCTTATGTGTTTGTCCAAAAATAACTATGATGAATTAGTCTACTGTTAGACACTCTAGCCTGTTCATTTATAATACTCGCATAGTTTGGGGAGGTGGAAGTAAACCAGAGAACATAAAGAAACCCACTGGGACCTTGGATTTGTGGTATGGAAGTAAAAAAGAAAAAAAGTTCACTATGACATCACAACAGTGGTGGATGTGGATCGGCCAGCGATGACACGAGCGGCGTGAAGCGCCCACACTAAATATTTTAGGATTGCCACTAGCTACTGCGATGATCTCCACCTCCCTGCTGTATTCGCCCATTTGAGGTGCAGTGTTACTATTATGTGATACATATTTTTTAATCTGCAGTCATTGTGCAGTCTCTTTATGTTTCAGTTTGTTGGTCGGGCCCTTCAAAACAATCCCAGTCATTTAAAAAAAATATAAATGTTTTACCCATTTTTTTGATGAAAAAAATGAAATAAAAATACACTTTCTTTCTTTTGAGAATATTGTGTTCAGAAGTTCCATAATAATAATAATAATAATAATATTTTAATTCATGTTTCAACGGATCATACAGATATTTACTATGACTTTATCTTAATATGTAGAATTGCTTTATATTTTTGGCTAATGCTTTTTTAATTTTGGAATTGGTTTGTACATATGGGACATCAA
The DNA here is from genome assembly GCA_019802505.1 of Corydoras sp. C115. Classification (NCBI taxonomy): domain Eukaryota; kingdom Metazoa; phylum Chordata; class Actinopteri; order Siluriformes; family Callichthyidae; genus Corydoras; species Corydoras sp. C115. The sequence goes on from JAFMOC010000206.1 coordinate 794,069, forward strand.
GTTGTAAAGACCTGGCTGTCTAAACGCTCATCGTAATAAAATGGGTGTTCGACACGTAGGACGTATAAACCTTACATGATGGAACATTTGCCAAAACATACTTTTGGTTTTGAACTTTATTTCTAAATGCAAATAATTCTCCACACTACTTTGCCTTAGCTTTGAAAGACCATTTACTCTAAAGCTAACAAAGATTTGACTTTGTTATTGGCCTAAAACCATCACCATGCACGAGACGGATGCTAAAACATCTTTCCTTTGAAATTCTCGACAAAGAAACGTGATGATCTTATTTGCATGTATTATTTCATACATTTCATTTGTTTTAAGTCATGTGATTTTTGCTCTTTTGATTCTCAAACAATAAAATATTCCACATGTTTTTTTTTATGATTATTTATTTTAATTGCATCTGCACTGAGGTTACTCTTTAAATGCAATTTACTACACTGGACAATACCTCATATCATTTTTGTATGATAAGGTAAGTTATTTATTTATACATAAGAAATACCAACAATAAATTGTATAATAATCCATCCATCCATTATCTTCCGCTTTATCCTCTACTAGGGTCACGGGGGGGGGTTCCCCATGCCCATCCAGGGAAGAACGTTTCGGGCGCTGGGCAGATACACCCAGGACAGGGCGCCAATCTATCGCTGGGCACACACTCACTCACACAGACACACACTCTATGGGGTAATTTGGAGAACTCAATTGACCTTCATCCATGTTTTTGGACTGTGGGAGGAAACCGGTGAACCCGGAAGGAACCCACAGAGACACGGGGAGAACATGGAAACTCCACCCAGATCAGGATTCGAACCAGGAATCCCTAGCGCTGAGAGGAGAACGTGCTAACCACTAAGCCACCGTGCCGCCCATTTTATAATAATATAAAATCTAATCTACAGATGCTTAATTATTTTCTGAGGATCAAGGTCTTAAATCCCGATTCTGCCGAGAGGCTGCTGTTGTACACCCAAGTGGGATTGTATGAGGTCATCACCTGTGTAAGAGTTTAAGTATGCTGTAAGTCTAAAGAAAGTAAAGTAACATGAATAAATCAAATCAGCCAGTGACGTAATAAAGCTGAGCAACAATGTGCTAATTTAAATGATTAAGAATCAACTAATCAATTGGCGGCGGCACGGTGGCTTAGTGGTTAGCACGTTCGCCTCTCAGCTCTAGGGATTCCCGGTTCGAATCCCCATCTAGGTGGAATTTCCATGTTCTCCCCGTGTCTGCATGGGTTTCCTCCGGGTTCTCCGGTTTCCTCCCACAGTCCAAAAACATGGATCAAGTCAATTTAATTCTCAAAAAATTGGCCCATATAGTGTGTATGTGTGTGAGTGTGTGCCCAGCGATGGATTGGCGCCCTGTCCTGGGTCTATCTGCCCAGCACCCGAGACGTTCTCCCCTGGATGGGCATGGGGAACCCCACCGCGACCCTAATATAAGATAAAGTGGAAGATAATGAATGAATGAATAATCAATTGGTAAGAATTGTAGTAGGTTTCCTAAGCCAAGAACAAGGTTAGTAATTATTGCAATAAACTGCAATTTTCCTTATTAAATGTAAAAAGATTTAAGAATTTGATGGAAACACATTGTTTTGACCTAATGTCGCATGACTGACAACTGATTGACAGATTTATTTCCATTCTGCCCTGCATTTGATTACAAGATAGGTTACCCAATCCTCTTTAGTTGTTAGAAACGAATGAGGTTTAAACTATCTAACTAACAGGAGATTTTGGAGAATAAATTGCCACAAGTAATAACATATACAGTATGGCTCATTAATATAGTAACCTTTATATCTATAAAGTTTGGTGACTTGTCACGACTGGACAAATGTGTAAACATTTAAATTGCCCTTATGTCAATGGCATCATTATTTCTTTGAAAAAAAAACCTTTCCAATCTGAGCGTACTCCCTCTTCACCCATCTACCCCATGCTCACTTTGATATAAGCCATGCCCACTTTCAGTGTTCCATTCAAATCGACTTCAATTTAAACCGACTTAATATTAATAGTAAGAATAATACGTTGGATTAATGGTTTTATGAGCAATATTGGTTTCAATACTAATTTATTCTATTGAAATACATATAGGGCGGCACGGTGGCTTAGTGGTTGGCACGTTCGCCTCTCAGCGCTAGGGATTCCCGGTTCGAATCCCCATCTGGGTGGAGTTTCCATGTCCTCCCCGTGTCCGCGTGGGTTTCCTCCGGGTTCTCCGGTTTCCTCCCACAGTCCAAAAACATGGATCAAGTCAATTGAATTCTCCAAATTGCCCCATATAGAGTGTTTGTGTGCCCAGCGATGGATTGGCGCGCTGTCCTGGGTCTATCTGCCCAGCGCCCGAAACGTTCTCCCCTGGATGGGCATGGGGAACCCCACCGCGACCCTAATAGAGGATAAAGCGGGAGATAATGAATGAATGAATGAATCATATACATATAGTTTGAATTTTAAATCCAGGCTAAATCTTTACAATGCTGTTCTAAGAAATCAATTATAAGTAATTGGTAATATATATATATGTATATAAATATATATATAAAACAAAACTGAGAACAAAATCAGTGTGATGTGAAGGGGTAATGAAGGAGATCATGCATTTTGTTTGACGAGCGCCAAGCGTCTGCGAATGATGCAAAGCAGATGGCACTGAAGTAGGGATGTCGTGCCAACCTGAACTTCCTGTCTCAGTTAAACACTCAGAAAGTGCAAATGTCTGAAGACTTACATCTGTAATTATGTTTTTATCAAACTTGTTCATTTGAGTACACGGTGTATTCATTCACATCTATTCTTCTCTTAAAAAAAAAAAAAAAAGCCACACAAACAACAATGAGCACACAGAAACTTTGTTTTCGTGACAAAGGTGGGACCGGGCAACAATAAAGCACGTCAAGCATGTTTAAATATAATCAAAGTCTTTTTCGTGTGTCCCTCTCTGCTTTGCTTTTTTGCCCAGTGCACCACTCCTAGTTGCATGCCGTGGTGAAGGTTCGGTCAGGGATGGTAATGACGTTGGTTTTCTGGTTATTATTATTATTATTTTTTTTACAAATGTGAAGAGCCACAAACACTCATATATCAATATTGTACGTAGGAAAAATAAAATGGGTTATCGTCGCTCATGTTTTATTTAGGTAAACGTGACTGTCTTACTGTTAAATAAGGCCGAGGGTCCGTCCCACGTAGTTTTATTTTCTAGAAAACGTATATAATAATATGGTCTGAGCACGAGCACGGTGCTTTGAGCTTTTTAAGTAACGTCGGGCAACGACTACATTTCCAATATCTATCTATCTGGCTAACTGCCTTACTGGTTCATGAAAGGAATTGTAAAATAATCCAGCTTATTGAAAGGCATAGCAGTGTACAGAGGTAAACACAGAATTAAAGGAGCACCTGGATCAACAATAAATCCACCAGCCATAGCCGGACATCACGGATGAGTGTCGGTGAACTTTCAGATTTTCGGGATATCGATGGATATCAAAGACACTCTCCATAATTGGATTATAATTGGGCCTATCCTCAATTTTAAAGAGAGAGCAATTAATTAAACGATTAGGAGTCGGTATCGTCGTAAAGTTATTGTTTAAATGATTACATCATAGTGGTTCGTCTAAAAGCATTATTTTTAATGACCGCACACCGGTCTTAACGTCATTTTAACGGGGTGAGGATGAACTCAAGTACATGTACAGTGCTGATAAGATTAATAGATGATATATTTAAGCGCGGCACGATGGCTTAGTGGTTGGCACGTTCGCCTCTCAGCACTAGGGATTCCCGGTTCGAATCCCCATCTGGGTGGAGTTTCCATGTTCTCCCCGAGTCTGCGTGGGTTTCCTCCGGGTTCTCTGGTTTCCTCCCACAGTCCAAAGTCAAAGTCAAATGAGTTCTCCAAATTGCCCCATATAGAGTGTGTATGCGTGGGTGTCTGTGTGTGTGCCCAGCGATAGATTGGCGCCCTGTCCTGGGTGTATCTGCCCAGCGCCCGAAACGTTCTCCCCTGGATGGGCATGGGGAACCCCCCGCGACCCTAATAGAGGATAAAGCGGAAGATAACGAATGAATAAATGAATATATTTAAGCAGATCGAATTGGTTTGAACCCATCTCAATTGATTCCCCATCCTATGAACTACTTTTATATTTGAATTTTTATACGAATTGGCACGGTGTCATTTGTAGACGCTCCAAATTCCGCGTGTTTTACAACACGAGGCAACTATTTCCTTATTTATTATTTACGTCAGTACCAGAAGCCCTGCCTGCGAATCGCAGGGCCAAATTAGACGGTCCTGGATCTGCTTTGGATGCATGCAAATTCTAATTCAAATGCATTTATCGCTGCGGCATTTAGGGACTCCCAAAGTCCACAAGCTTTACCTTGGCTAGATTGTTATTTAAAAAAAAAATTGATGAAAACCGGATATTTTCATTGAAGTTGAAGTTGAAGTTTCATTGAAGTCTACGCAGAGTCAGCGTTTGACTCTGGAAAAACTAATTCCGAACAGGTCAGCATGGTTTTAAAAGATGCCGATTTAATACTGTACAAAGGCTTGAAAATCGGGAAACGCCCTGGATGAATCAAACCTCCGAGCAACTCTCATAAAACATAACAACTCGCCTCTTATAATTATACCTTCTTTATATAATTATTCATTGTTTTCAACAGAGACCGAGTGAATGGCTGGTTCACTTAAGAAAGCAAGGTGAAACTAGTGTCCTACACCCATTTTGTATTCTCCAAGCTGTTTTGTCACTATCCAGTAGGTTTGCACATCCTGCCCACACCTGGTGCAATTAAATAGATTTAGAGCTTTACCAAAACACAAACGCTTTATGAGGCAATTTAAAAAATAAAAAAAAAAAGGTCGCACTTCATTGTCAGCGACGCCCATTGTCGGCGGATGACTCACGACAGCCTACTCTCCTCTCGCATCCTCCCCTCTTTATTTTCATTCTCACATGGTACTTTATAGATTAGGTCTCTTAATCTGTAATTACAATCTCATTCCTTAAACTGGTCCGGTGTCCGCCTTGCCTGGCGTGTTCTTTTGATTTTTTATTTTGAGGGCCAATTTGATTGAATTACTGTCACAGATTAAATTATGGACAATTATACATTTACTTTAGTTCCATGTGTGGTCATGCCTTATGCAGTACCTTCTTAAAGTGATGTTTAAATGACGCCTATATAATTAAAATCATTATTACTTGCTAATAATTTATTACTAAGTAGGTACTTATTGCTTATTATAAACAGTGTTTCTGTAATTATTAAGGGAATCCCACACCCACTAATTTCATTCGGCGGCACGGTAGGATTGCTCGAAACCGAACGTTCCACCCAGATAGCACACTTATTCCCAGATGACACTTATTCCCAGACCTTTCCCAGTAAAAAAAGTAGGAGGGAATATCCCCTGGAAAATCTGCCAGTCAATTGTAGGGTAGAAACAAGATTATAGTCACACTGTGGATCGTTTTGGTTTCAAATGTGATCCTTGTTTCTGGATTATAAAAGGAAACCCGAGCTAGTAAATGACACCTTCACGGAAACCGGAACCAGATGCAAACTCCACACCAAAAAAACCCTTTGTCCTCCCAAAAAAGGCTAGCATGATCCAGTGTTCTAAAGACGCTTTCAGAAATTGGTTCAGAATGGGTTTTATTGTTGTTTGTTTCTGAACCGGCATGTAAATCTAGTACACAGCTAATGGTAAGAACAAAACTTATGCTGGTGCGCATTTTGAAATTTCGGTCCCTTTTAGATATCACACTCATGAGAAACACCACCGTGTCGTGTAGTCACGGCGATGGCATATGTAAATAAATTAAAAAATCCTTGGGGCATTTGCACATTTACAAATTGCACTTACCACCTGAATCTTAAACCGGCACTTGACATTTTTACATTACTTGGGGGAAAAAAGCCCTATTTTTAGAGGGCTCACTTTTCACATGTTTGTCTTGCGTAGCCAAAGAATGACAAACACCACAATGGGTAGTATCATCATCATCTACCAAATGCCCTCGTTGGAAAGGGCGTTGTTCAAGGGTGAAACGATGGCAGTGCCAGGGTTTAACCTCAAACATTTGGTCAACAGTAAAAGTATCCCAACCACTAGACTATCCCTGCCATCCAGAGGAGAGAGATGCCTTCAGATGGCCAGTGACTTTGGCACCGCCGAGGGAAGTGGTATACCCTGTTGGGATCTGGTTTAGGCAAATGATGCAATCGGAAAGGATTAGATGTTCATACTACGAAGGCCTCTACCTGTTCCACCTGGTTCGAGCCATGTCACGACAGCCAGTGATTACCGACGCCTTACGTAACATCAGCGCACATGTCAAAAACGGGTCTTTTATTATTTGAATTATTTTATTTTATAATTTAATTTAGCCAGATGGCGGTTGGCAGCCCGAGGTTGCCAGTCGGGCATGATTTGCGATGAAGACTTTGATCTAATTAATGAACAATTTTTCGATTCCTTAAAAGAAACAGAAAACGTCCTTGGTTATATGCAAAAGACAGTTCGGCCTGACTTAAGCTTGACTCGTTTTGCATGATCGCCAATTTCATCACAGAAAGTCTCCGGTTCGTTCTAAATGTACTGAAACTGAGCATTTTGGTACCAGAATAATGTTCATCTTTAACTCTGGCCACAGTTTCACAAAAGCCCTTTTATTAAATAAGCAGAGTTCAGGGAAAAAGAGCCTTTTAAATGCACACGAAAAACTATTCATTATCCATCCATTATCTCCTAGGTCACTAGGGTCGCGGAGGGGGTTCCCCATGCCCATCCAGGGGAGAACGTTCCAGGCACTGGGCAGATACACCCAGGACAGGGTGCCAATCTATCGCTGGGCACACACTCACTCAAACAGACGAATTCAAATGACCTTGATCCATGTTTTTGGACTGTGGGAGGAAACCAGAGAACCCGGAGGAAACCCACGCAGACATGGGGAGAACATGGAAACTCCACCCAGATGGGGATTCGAAACGTGAATCCCTAATGCTGAGAGGAGAACATGTTAATCACTAAGGCACCGTGCCGCCCGCAAAACTATCCATCCATTATCTTCCGCTTTATCCTCTAAAAGGGTCGCGGTGGGGTTCCCCATGTGGGGTTCCCAGGGGAGAACGTTTCGGGCGCTGGGCGGATACACCCAAGACAGAGAGTCAATCTATCGTTGGGCACACACTCACTCACACAGACACTCTATATGGGGCAATTTGAAGAATTCAAATGACCTTGATCCATGTTTTTGGACTGTGGGAGGAAACTGGAGAAACCGGAGGAAACCCACGCGGACATGGGGAGAACATGGAAACTCCACCCAGATGGGGATTCGAACCGGGAATCTGAGACCGTGCCGTCTGAAAAGCTATTATTCGAAAAAAAATAAAAAATTATAATAATTTTGCTGAAGCTCCCACAGTCCAGCGCCCGAGACGTTCTCCCCTTGATGGGCTTGGGGAACCCCCCCCGCGACCCTAATAGAGGATAAAGCGGGAGATAATGAATGAATGAATGAATGAATGAATGAATTTTGCTGAAGTGGCTTAGTGGTTAGCACATTTGCCTCTCAGCCTCTAGATTCAGGTTCGAATCCCGATCTGGGTGGAGTTTCCATGTTCTCCCCGTGGTTTTTCTCTGGGTTCTCCGGTTCCACCCACACCCCAAAAACATGGATTCGAGGTAAATTGAATGCTCTAAATTGCCCCATATAGTATGTGTATGCACAAGTGAGTGTGCCCAATGAGAGATTGCCCATGCGACCCTAATAGAGGATTGAGCAGAAGATAACGAATGAGGGAATGTTTCTATGAAAGATCCCCGGTTCGATTCCCGGTCCCACGGAGTACCACGGCTAAAGTGCCCTTGGGCGAGGCACCTAACGTGTACGTATGCTCACTTCATACAGTGTGTGTATATGTGTGTCGCTGCATGAAGGGGTTAAATGTGGAGAACTTGTAAAGTAAGTAAACCACATGACCGACATGGCTGACCACGAAGAGGGAGGACCAGAACACAGACACGACAAGAGAAGTAAGTCCAGTTAGAACCACAGACGCTCTCGCTTTCATCTTTCACATTCTTCATGACTTTACACACTGGATCCTAAGTATATAAACTCGTCCGGTTTCTCCACCACAACCCCAGCAACGTCACCCTGCTGCCATTCTCCTTCTTTACTTTACATTACTCCTGCTAACCATCGTTCCCCTTCTTTCCAATGCATTCCTTTATCTCTCCAGGCTCTCTACTCTCGCCACAGATCACTATGTTATCCGCAAACATCGTACCCAATTTAAAACATGGGCGTGGTAGCTCAGTGGTTAGGGCGTTGGGCAATCAATCTGATGGTTGGGGGTTCAAATCCCAGGTCCACTGAAGTTACCAGTGTGGGTCCTTGAGTAAGACCCTTAACCCTCATTGCTCCAGAGATGTTGTGATGAACCATATGTTCACCTTGTAAGTCACTTTGGATAAAAGTGTCTGCTAAATGACCAAATGTAATGGAATACATTACATTTTTCATCTGAAGATTTGATTGGGCACAGTTTTTCCACAGGATGCCCTTCCTGACGCGACCGAACCGCATAATAAAAGCTGGATCGTGTGACGGAGTCACACAGGTGAAGGACACTTATTGGACATTGAGGACGATTTCTTTAAACGAACAGTTAAGGAAGTCGTGTACGTTGGTTAAGAAACTCCAAAACATATTATGCATACATGATGTGAGGTGTTTTGTAACTTTCAAAAACCAGACCCTCACTATCCCCTGCGAGATCTGCCCGAAGTCCTCTACTTCTTCCATATAAGTCCTTGAGGAGGGCGTGAGCGTGGTAGCTCAATGGTTAGGGCATTGGGCAATCAATCTGATGGTTGGGGGTTCAAATCCTAGGTCCACTGAAGTTACCAATGTGGGTCCTTGAGTAAGACCCTTAACCCTCATTGCTCCAGAGATGTTGTGATGAACCATATGTTCACCTTGTAAGTCACTTTGGATAAAAGTTTCTGCTAAATGACCAAATGTAATGGAACACATTCCATTTTTCATCTGAAGATTTGATTGGGCACAGTTTTTCCACAGGATGCCCTTCCTGACGCGACCGAACCGCATAATAAAAGCTGGATCGTGTGACGGAGTCACACAGGTGAAGGACACATATTGGACATTCAGGACGATTTCTTTAAACGAACAGTTAAGGAAGTCGTGTACGTTGGTTAAGAAACTCCAAAACATATTATGCATACATGATGTGAGGTGTTTTGCAACTTTCAAACACCAGACCCTTGCTATCCCCCGCAAGATTTGCCCGAAGTCCTCTACTTCGTCCATATAAGTCCTTGAGGAGGGCGTGAGCGTGGTAGCTCAATGGTTAGGGCATTGGGCAATCAATCTGATGGTTGGGGGTTCAAATCCCAGGTCCACTGAAGTTACCAATGTGGGTCCTTGAGTAAGACCCTTAACCCTCATTGCTCCAGAGATGTTGTGATGAACCATATGTTCACCTTGTAAGTCACTTTGGATAAAAGTTTCTGCTAAATGACCAAATGTAATGGAACACATTCCATTTTTCATCTGAAGATTTGATTGGGCACAGTTTTTCCACAGGATGCCCTTCCTGACGCGACCGAACCGCATAATAAAAGCTGGATCGTGTGACGGAGTCACACAGGTGAAGGACACTTATTGGACATTCAGGACGATTTCTTTAAACGAACAGTTAAGGAAGTCGTGTACGTTGGTTAAGAAACTCCAAAACTTATTATGCATACATGATGTGAGGTGTTTTGTAACTTTCAAAAACCAGACCCTCACTATCCCCCGCGAGATCTGCCCGAAGTCCTCTACTTCTTCCATATACAGTGGGTTGCAAAAGTATTCATACCCCTTGAACTTTTCCATATTTTGTCACATTACAACCACAAACATAAATATATTTCACTGGAATTTAATGTGAAAGACCAACACAAAGTGGTATACAATTGTGAAGTGGAAGGAAAATTATACATGAATCAACATTTTTTTTACAAATAAAAAACTGAAAAGTGCGACGTGCAAAAGTATTCAGCCCCCTTTTCCCTGAGTGCAACCAATTGCATTCAGAAGTTGCCTGATGAGTGCTAATGACTCAAAAGGGTCCACCTGTGTGTAATCTAATCTCAGTACAAATACAGCTGCTCCGTGACGGCCTCAGATGTTGGTTAAGAGAATATTGGGGAGCAAACAGCATCATGAAGTCCAAAGAACACACCAGACAGGTTAGGAATATGGTTTTGGAGAAGTTTAAAGCAGGCTTAGGTTATAAAAAGATTTCCAAAGCTTTGAACATCTCACGGAGCACTGTTCAATCCATCATCCGGAAATGGAAAGAGTATGGCACCACAGTAAACCTGCCAAGACAAGGCCGTCCACCTAAACTTACAGGCCGAACAAGGAGATCACTGATCAGAGAGGCAGCCAAGAGGCCCATGGTGACTCTGGATGAAATGCAGAGAGCCACAGCTCAGGTGGGGGAAACTGTCCACAGGACAACAATTAGTCGTGCACTACACAAATGTGGTCTTTATGGAAGAGTGGCAAGGAGAAAGCTATTGTTAAAAGAAAACCATAAGAAGTCCCGTTTGCAGTTTGCCAGAAGCCATGTTGAGGACACAGCAAACATGTGGAAGAAGGTGCTTTGGTCAGACGAGACCAAAATTGAACTTTTTGGCCACAATGCAAAACGCTATGTGTGGCGGAGAAATAACACTGCACATCACTCTGAAAACACCATCCCCACTGTCAAATATGGTGGTGGCAGCATCATGCTCTGGGGGTGCTTCTCTTCAGCAGGGACCGGGAAGTTGGTCAAAGTTGATGGGAAGATGGATGGAGCCAAATACAGGGCGATCTTGGAAGAAAACCTGTTGGAGTCAGCAAAAGATTTGAGACTGGGGCGGAGGTTCAACTTCCAGCAGGACAACGACCCTAAACATAAAGCCAGAGCTACAATGGAGTGGTTTAAAAAAAAGAATATTCATGTGTTAGAATGGCCCAGTCAAAGTCCAGACCTAAACCCAATTGAGAATTTGTGGCAAGATCTCAAAACTGCTGTTCACAAACGCTCTCCATCCAATCTGACTGAGCTTGAGCTGTTTTGCAAGGAGGAATGGGCAAGAATTTCAGTCACTAGATGTGCAAAGCTGGTGGAGACATACCCTAAAAGACTTGCAGCTGTAATTGCAGCAAAAGGTGGCTCCACAAAGTATTGACTCAGGGGGGCTGAATACTTTTGCACGTCACACTTTTCAGTTTTTTATTTGTAAAAAAAATGTTGATTCATGTATAATTTTCCTTCCACTTCCCAATTGTATACCACTTTGTGTTGGTCTTTCACATTAAATTCCAGTGAAATATATTTATGTTTGTGGTTGTAATGTGACAAAATATGGAAAAGTTCAAGGGGTATGAATACTTTTGCAACCCACTGTAAGTCCTTGAGGAGGGAAGATTTGAAGATTTCATCTGAAGATTTGATTGGGCACAGTTTTTCCACAGGATGCCCTTCCTGACGCGACCGAACCGCATAATAAAAGCTGGATCGTGTGACGGAGTCACACAGGTGAAGGACACTTATTGGACATTGAGGACGATTTCTTTAAACGAACAGTTAAGGAAGTCGTGTACGTTGGTTAAGAAACTCCAAAACATATTATGCATACATGATGTGAGGTGTTTTGCAACTTTCAAACACCAGACCCTTGCTATCCCCCGCAAGATTTGCCCGAAGTCCTCTACTTCGTCCATATAAGTCCTTGAGGAGGGCGTGAGCGTGGTAGCTCAATGGTTAGGGCATTGGGCAATCAATCTGATGGTTGGGGGTTCAAATCCCAGGTCCACTGAAGTTACCAATGTGGGTCCTTGAGTAAGACCCTTAACCCTCATTGCTCCAGAGATGTTGTGATGAACCATATGTTCACCTTGTAAGTCACTTTGGATAAAAGTTTCTGCTAAATGACCAAATGTAATGGAACACATTCCATTTTTCATCTGAAGATTTGATTGGGTAGAGTTTTTACATAGGATGCCCTTCCTGACATGACCGAACCGCATTATAAAAGCTGTATGGATTCACACAAGTGAAGGACACTTATTGGACATTGAGGACGATTTCTTTAAACGAACAGTTAAGGAAGTTGTGTACGTTGGTTAAGAAACTCCAAAACTTATTATGCATACATGATGTGAGGTGTTTTGCAACTTTCAAACACCAGACTCTCATTGATGCAAGGCCTTATAAAGAGGAACCAATCAGGAGTTAATTATATTTAAGGACTTTAATACATGAGGAGTTCTATTCATTTGTTCCACTCTACCGTACACAAAATCTTTGGGAGGGGGGAAAGAAAAAAGTCGGAACACTGTACATTGCTTGTTCAATTTAAAATGTATGTGACGCTAGTTGGCTTCATTCGGAAAGCAAGGAGTGTTTAAAAATTGATAATTATTATTATTTTTTGCTATTTCTACCATCGGCGGTGGATCGTTCATGTCGGTACGACGACGCCATGCGTGAAAGATAAAGGGCATGAAAGGAAAGAGGAGGCTTCATTTTGAATGCATTCAAATCCAAAGTCAAATGCTTCGAGTACAACATCATAGAGGTAGAGGTTCTCTGTGACGTAGCAATTCAATTCACCAACAGTGTGTCTACATCAACAAAAATTCAGCTAACATTATCCACTCGATATGACTTTTGTATTTCATACAAGCACGCCGACTATACAACGCCCATCCTACTGGTTTTACCAGTACAGCCATTTCTATTGGCGTCCATTGCGAAGACCTCTGAATGGAGGCTCTCTATACCTGTGAAGTCACTGCTAATTTTGACTTCCACGTTGTGAATAATATCAAATAAAACTAGTTGCTATTTTTAGGAGTACACCCAAAACAACGGGATTACATTTCAAAGCGAAACACGGTGTTTTGGTTTTTACACGTATATTTTCAAACACATTATTAGCTTCACTTCGTAGATCAAAAGCTGATCTAAAGGACATCAAAAGACATTCAGGCAGAGCCGAGATTTAAATTGGGAACGACATTTCAATATTTATGAACTTACAAGGGAAATCTGCCATGGGCAGGACTTCATCCGCGGTGGAGCTACACCATGGGTCTTCATTGTGTTATTTTTATTTACTTAAATTTTTACTTAAAATTTACTTAAATTTATTTACTTATATGTTTATTTACTGCACAACAGAAAAGACAGAGTCTGTAAACTAATCGGCTGTTGGTAATGAAGACATTGTATATTTTCTCATTTTTAGAGATATAATAGATATATAATAGATAATCTAGATATAATATATACATCCATTCTGATTAGACGTGTGATATATACTCAAACGGAACTAATTTCATAGCGGACAAAGATGTTTACACAATTCTAAATGGCAGTGGACATTTTAATGCAGGCCCTCATTTGATGTTTTGTTCCTAAAGACGAATCGGGTGTCACAGAACATCGTAAACTTCATCGTTAACCCTGTTTAGGACCAAAATGTCATCATTCAGCTGTTACAGAAGGGACGGTGCACTGCCGCTGACACGAACGCAGTCTCCATGGTAAAGTCAATTACAGGGAACCTGGCCATAGACTTCCAAATATGCAAAAGAGCATCGAGATGAGCCGAGAGAATTCTAAGAACCACATGACTGTGATGAACTAAAAAGGAACCGGTACAGATACTGAGCAAAAATGCATTTAAAGAACTTCTCAAGGATTCAAGGATTTTTATTGTCACATCACCTAGTACTGGGGTACTGGTGAGTGAAAAACTTATGAGCATGCGCCCACAACTGTGCAAAAAAAAAGCGATATTTACAAATATAAGAAAGAAAATTCATTTTTCATTCACTCATTATCTCCTGCTTTATCCTCTATTAGGGTCGCGGTGGGGTTCCCCATGCCCATCCAGGGGAGAACGTCTCGGGCGCTGGGCAGATAAACCCAGGACAGGGCGCCAATCCATCGCTGGGCACACACTCACTCACTCACTCACACAGACACGCTCTACATGGGGCAATTTGGAGAATTCAATTGACTTGATCCATGTTTTTGAACTGTGGGAGGAAACCAAGAAAGAAAATATACAATAAATTTGAAATAAATGTAAAATATAAAAATTTTAAATATAAAATATGGAATATGAGAAGGGTATGGAAGAGGGTGTATGTGGGAGTGTATGTGGGTGCTGTGCAGTAAAGTGCAAGGTGCGGTGTGTGTAGGTGGAAATTGTCCGAGTATAAGTAGTTCACAGTTCTATTGTCCGTTCCTTAGTCTGGTTGCCTGTGGGAAGAAGCTGTTCTCGCTCAAAGTTTTAAACATGGGAGTGGATCTGCTGTGTTAAATGCATGGGAATATCCTCATGTACATCAGGAAATACCCTATATGGGCAAATATGTGATGCCTACGCGTTACGGAAGAATTGACATTGGCTTCAAGGGCACTGGGTGACACGGTAGAGTAATGGTTAGCACATCCCCCGGACCTGGGGGGAGTTTCCATGTTCTCCCCGTGCCCACGTTGCTTTGCTTTGGGTTCTCAGTTTCCTCCCACAGTCCAAAAACAGGGATTGAAAGTGAATTGGCTGCTCTTAATTGCCCCTATACAGTGTGTGTGTGTCTATAGAAATTAGTGTATGCCCAGCGATGGATTGGCTCTCTGTCCTGGGTGTATCGGCGCCTCCGCTGGATGGGCATGGGGAACCTACCACAACAGGGACACTAGTAGTAGAGGATTGTGTGGAAGATAATGAGATTGTTCCCACTTAAGGCACCGCAAGCTTACTTGAATCTCCAAAAAAATGAAATGAATCACATTTTGGTTGCTGTTTCTGAGAGTATTTATGAAGAATAAAACTGGGACAATCACCCATACTGCTAAAATACTACCAAGTTACAGACTTTACAAATAGAAAAACCAATGGAACAAATATACACCGACCACAGAACCTAAGAAAAGGCATGGAAGTGCTAGAGCACCCCTTAAACACAGTACAAATTGCCAATTTGTCATTGGTAATACACAAATGTGTTAACATTTTATGGTTATTATCAATTCCTGAAGAAAACTCACATGTTAAAAGACCATGGCCGCCTACTAGGAAATGTAATCCAGGACCTTTTTGCTTAAAACCCAAATAGAATCTAAAAAAGTGGATAAAAGTGGCATGCAGGAAACTGTAATCTCTTAGGGTTGAGAGCCTGGTGCATTGGACAGCAAGTTGGTACATTACCACAGGATGGGAGAGAATAAAAGCAAAGAAAGGTATGGATATTTATTCAGGAAAGGGAAAGTTACGCTGAGATTAGGATTCTAAGCCGCAACAGAATCGGTAACCGATTTGAGTTAAGAAAAGATGGGCGTGATGTCATTGCGGCACTTAGTATGTTGAAAATCCAACGATTCAAAAGTTCGTAATATAATGAAACCACACAGTCATGGAAGAGATTGGGCAACTAAGTGTCTGCACTCACCCATGTTTTTGGATGGTGAGAATAAACTGGACCCTTGGGTTCACGGAGGGCGTTATGAGGTCAAACAAGGAGGACCTTCATCTATGTATCTACCTTCATTTCTGTATCTATGTATACACAGTTCCACATAATTGTCATAAATAAATTAAATAAACCTTTAAAAAATGCTCAAGTGAAAGCAACATTTACGCTGCCATGGTAGAAACCTGAATAATAGTGTGCAATTATTAAAGAACGCAATGTCAAACTTAAAAAAGCTATTGTAATTGTAACAAGTTTTCAGCCATACGTTCCTTTGTGTTGACAAATAAATGTGGAAAGGCCATTCAACCCAGACCTAAAACAGGCTTGACTGTAACGGGTGGTGGCCCTGTCGATGTAAGCATTAAGCACTCGTAATCCAGCTAGCCTGCTGGTCAACACACCTTGCTCTCCAAAAATTTGTGTCCGTGTGCGCAAGTCAAAGTGCACACGTGTGTCGGCCAGGGGCGGGCTCTGCGCTAGTCCATTGTGGACAAAGGTAACACGGACTATATATTTGCATTGCTTCTGACTCCTGCATCGCACCAGTCTTAACTCCCATCACTGGAGAGCACAGTCGGACTGAGACTTTCAGATTTAAGAAATAAAAATGGGATTCGGACGTATAGGGTTCACCGGTTTTTTACTACTGATCTGCATATCAGGTAATAGTCATCTTTATACTTTAATATATATTCACTATTTTTTCCACATGGCAAGTTAGTTAGGATGTTTAACATTATGTATGAGATTTTAAAATATATTGCGGTAATAATCCAGGCAATTTGTCAGTGACTTAAAAAATCTTAATACATTTTCTGTTATTATTATCATTATTATTACCAAGATGGTTTCAAAAGGTATTCAGTAAATTGTTTTTTATTTTGACAAATTATTTTCCATGAATTGTAAAATTATAAATTGTAAAAGTATACATTATATATACATTCAATAATTTCAACTATATATTTACTTATTAATTACTGACTGTGTAATCGGCAGTTTTATTATTAATATTATTAGTAATATTAAATATACCAAGCAAGTTCTAATTCAATATAGCACATTCAAAATGTAAATTCTTGTCATTTTAAAATTATTAAGCATTTATTTAATCAAATTCAGTAATAAAAACCAACCACACCTAAATGAGTAACCTCAAAGTGTTTAAACATTTATGGCTAGATATTTCAATAAAAATTAGTAATACTGAAACTCATTAAATACTATACTACTCGCTGACCTACAGTCTTTATTTCCTATTAAGCATCATTAAGGATTTTTAGACCTTATATATGAACTAATTATGGCGGCGAATCTTTAAAAATGTTTCTACAGTTTTATGAAATCTAATTTGATTTATGTTTATAGCCTTTTTAGCCTTTTTATTATACTTACATGGTACAATATAGTCACAAAGCTTTACAAATATTACAAATTAAGTAGTGGCTTAGAGATATTATATATTTGTATATTCTATATCTTTGTTCATTTGTCTTTCTGGACATTGCTCTGGATAAAAACTATGAAATTTCAAGGATTGTTGATTAAGACCCTGACTTACTAGTTTGAGTCTGTCTATCTAATTAAAGATAAGAGTGTCGTTAAAGGTACAAACAACAACAATTTACAAATTAGATTTTTGCATGCCTGAGTTGTTTTCCATTATCTTGTCGTTTAAGTTTTTTTTTTTTACTAAACAAATTCTTGTGGATTAATGAGATGAATATGTTAAAAATTTTAGCAGTGACAGCTTTAACTTTCAACTTTTTGTTCTAATATTTTGCATGTTGTATTGGATTCATGTACAATAAAGTAAGCGTCATTAAGTATGTTCGATAACACAATTTTAATAACATATCTCCTTTCAGGTGCACGCACTCAGACCGTGGTCCCATCCTCGGTGAATCCAACGGCAGGAGCGGTACTTAACCTCACTCTGACTACATCGACTCCTATCACCACTGGCAGCTGGATGTTTTTGCCATCTGGCAGTACTTCTTCAAACCTCATAGTGTTTTGGTACCCCGGAGGCATCGTAATCAGTACTAGTTACCAAAACAGAGTGTCATTTAACGCTAGCACTTATCAGGTCACTATAAATTCGGTTCAACTGAATGATACTGGCACCTACATCATGTCAGGAATAACCCCTACTGTACAAGTGTCAGCTGGAGTCACCGTCGTGGGTGAGTTCTTAATGTTAAACACAACTTTCACCTAGGCCTGGAGAACATATTAATATTTATCATGATAAAAACACCACGATGCACTGTTTGGAGCCGAGTTAGGATATTGGCAGTACTTAAAAACACAAATCTAGCCACAAATCTTTCTCCTTCTGTAGTATTGATACTACATCACATGACATATTTCAAGTATCTTGATCTGGTTGGGGTCACAACATAAGTTTCAAACAGCACCTTTGGAATTTCAGCAAACCTGGGATTTCAAAACACAAAATTCGCAATCGATAGCCCAACACCCAACACTTAGCTACCACACCCTTCGATACCCGTCAATCGTTCTCATCAAACATGGGGACTTTTCCCATCCATTATGACTGCACCCCTCTGGAATAGTTCAAAAAGAGGTCTTGTATTAAACTATGAACATGTCACAGACTTATGACATAGGTTCGAATCAAATGTTTCGAAATCAAACTTCTTTAATATTATCAGGGACGCTTAGAATAGTTCTGATGTTGAACTGAAAAGTTAAATATTTCTGGACTTAAAGTGTAGCCGGTTAATAAAGCTTATTACTATTAAAAAAAGAGGTAATTAAGTAAAACATTTATGATATTTACATTACAATGAATGTGACGTGATGAGCAAGTAAACCAATAATAAAATGTGTGTCTTCACTCCGGCAGATACGATCAGCAATGTGACCGTGTCCATAAGCAGTACAACTCTGGTGGAAATGAACGACACCGTCACGTTCAACTGCACCAGTCGCGGAAACCCATTGACCATTTTATGGTACAATGGGACCTCATTGCTCAACCCCGGAAGTCGAATCGTGTTAAACAGCGACAACTCCAGTCTCTCTATCGTCAACGTAACACGATACGACAGGGGCAACATCACGTGCAAAGCCATCAACACCATTAACAGTAACAACAGCAGAGGCGTTACTTTCAACGTCAACTGTGAGTATGGAATCTAAAGACACGTATCGATCCCATTACAATGTCAATGGACTTATTTTACAATTATCTGACTTTCTCTGTATTTGTATTTCTCTAGACGGCCCCAGCGCATCACTGACGGTGGTGCCGAGTGGGACGGTGTTCGTTTCCGGCTCAAACATCACTCTGACCTGCCAGGCTGATTCCTACCCCGCGGCGCTGTTCTCCTGGTCCTGCAATAACACCGTTTTGAGTCAAACTGGACAGAACTTAACTTTGAGAAACACTACATCGAACCAAACGGGTGTCTACACGTGCAACGCAAGAAACACAGTAACTCTCCGATCTGCCAGCAGCTCCAGCGGCATCCTAATAATCGGTAAGGTATTAAAAAATGAGGTATTTGCATACAAACGACAGAGAAATTAAGCTCCACAAAGTATAGGGGGAACAATAAAACGCCCTCAAGAAATTGATGTCATCGCCAAAACACAGCTTTATGTTAGAACTTTATGTTAACATTCTATTGGACCCTATATCGAATGTTAATTAAGCTTTTATTTGGTGACTTGTGCACAGATAATATAAAAAAATATATATATATTTCTTATATATTAATTCTTTGTTTCTTTTTTTTAGACCCCATTACTCTTGTATCGGTGACGCCTGGTAGCATGCCTGCTGTAAACAGCACGTCATATACCCTGACCTGTGGGATCAGAGGACCTGTGACTTTAGTCATCTGGATGAAAAATGGCTTGACCTATTCCAACCCAAACAGCACGCTTAGCAACAACAACATGACACTGACGATAAATGTGCTCCAGCTTTCTGATAACGGAGGGTTCCAGTGTATGGCCTTAAACCCCATCAGCAACATGACCAGCCAGGTCTACAATCTAACGGTCAACTGTGAGTACGTTTACTTGCTTATAACAAATACGATGAAAAATAATAGAAAAGACGACATCTTAGTGGTGGGGCCGAATAGAAGTTGCGTGGAAAATAGGTGTAGTGGGTAGCAGATAGTCAAAGGAATAAGGTCATTGGACAGGCGGTAAGAACTAGGCTCTAGCACAGAATTTGTGGGCTTACCTTCATGATTAGATGGGCCTTGGAGAGGTTTCGATGCTCTGGATACAACTGGTTGGAGACGGTTGCTACGGGCAAAACCCAGAAGGGGATACTAGACTTCGCACAGTTGGCTTGTGAGGAGCTGAAGATCGCTCCCGAACATCGAAGACCTTTTGGCAAAAACAAAAGTAATACAGTCATTTAGGGTGGTAGTGACAAATGCGTACAACTCATCCATTGGTAATTGCACCCGTTCATTTGGAGAATTAGGAGAAGTTTTGTAGCTTTTGGGAAATTGATCAATAGTACGGCGAAAGCTTGTGTTTTCTGGAAATGACTGCACATTTTCAAAGTTTACTGCTATGTCTTAATCATTCATTTGGTTTTATTCCAGACGGTCCTACGAACGTTACGATTTCTGGCCCAAACCAAGTGGCGGCCATGACTTCGATGACACTGAACTGCTCTGCCCTGTCTCAACCTGCCAGTAACTACAGCTGGTTTTACAAAGGCATCAAGATCGCAACCGGTCCTGTGTATCAGGCTGTAATGAACCTGAGCAGCGGTGGAGAATACACCTGCGTGGTCAATAATAGCATCACTGGAATCAACGGCACAGCCAAGTTGAACGTCACCGTTGTTGGTAAATTTAAAGCCTTCAGATACAGCCAAAGATATACGAGTGGACGTTTTAACACCACACCTTTACAATATTCCAAATTCTACATATCCATTTGGTCATTTCGCAGACGCTTTTATCCAAAGCGACTTACAAGGTGAGAACAGGGTTAAACACAACACCCTGGAGCAATGAGGGTTAAGGGTCTTGCTCAAGGACCCACATTGGTAAGTTCAGGAGACCTGGGATTTGAACCACCAACACCCTAACCACTGAGCTACCACTCCCTCTAAATTATAAACATCATTTTGATATCGGCCAAAGACGTGACCGACTGTTTTTGGCACCTGGAGTTACCGCTGGAGTGACGTCCACATATTTTTGGCAAAATACAGGCTGTGCGTCGAATATGAACAGGCTAATTAAAAACATCTTACCTCTTTTCAGCGTCGGTGATATCCGTCAACGTGGCGCCCGAAGGGATTTCAAACTTCAACAGTTCGTTCAATCTGACCTGCAACGTCACAGGAACGGTAATAGCGGTTTACTGGATGAAGAACGGCGTGAACATCACCAATCAAAACGTGACCCGCGGATTCCTCCAGCTTTCGGTCAATGATACCGGAAGTTACCAATGTGTAGCCATCGGCACAGTGAGCAATATGATGAGCGCGCCCTACAATTTAACAGTAAACTGTGAGTAAAGTCATTTTCATAAGGTTAATAAGTAAACTCGACTGATTCAGGCTTCTGACAGAGAACGTTTGGAAAGAACGTTCAGGCAACAAAGGTGGTCTTTCTTACCAGCCACCATGTAGACCTAATTTAAAAATAGCTCAAAGAAATAGGCTTAAATAATATTATACTAACTAACTATACTAACATAGCGAGTTTAGTGTTGTTTTACTGAACGCTATGGTCAGAATCGCCACATTATAAGCAAAAGTACAATGGGGTTGAATACGATTTTTGCTTTGGTATTTATCTCATCTGATTATCCATCCATTATCTTCTGCTTTATCCTCTATTAGGGTCACGGGGGGTTCCCCATGCCCATCCAGGGGAGAACGTTTTGGGCGTTGGACAGATACACCCAGGACAGGGCGCCAATCTATCGCTGGACACACACTTACTCACACAAACACACTCTATATGGGGCAATTTGGAGAATTCAATTGACTTGATCCACGTTTTTGGACTGTGGGAGGATACCGGAGAATCCGGAGGAAACCCACGCGGACACGGGGAACACATGGAAACTCCACCCAGATGGGGATTTGAAATGGGAATCCCTAGCGCAGAGAGGCGAACATGCCAACCACTAAGCCACCGTGCTACCCTCTCATCCGATTATCTTCTGCTTAAGCCTATACACTGAACTAGGGTCATGGTGGGGTTCCCCATGCCCATCCAGGGGAGAACGTTTTGGGCGCTGGGCAGATACACCCAGGACAGGGCGCCAATCTATCGCTGGACACACACTTACTCACACAAACACCCCACTAAGCCACCGTGCTACCCTCTCATCCGATTATCTTCTGCTTAAGCCTATACACTGTCATGGTGGGGTTCCCCATGCCCATCCAGGGGAGAACGTTTCGGCCACTGGGCAGATACACCCGGGAGAGTGAAGCAATCACACTATATAGGGTCAATTTGGAGCAGCCAATTCACCCTATATATAAAAATGACAGATTATTGGCTAATTAATTTTATGTTGGGATATTTCTTATTGCTAAGACACGGCATGAACCGTCACTTACACAACTATTACCATGTATACATCCCAAAGTGAATATCTTATCTTCTATAAACAAAATAGGAAGCTTAAAAGTGAAACAGACATTTGCAATTCTATGTTTTGCAGATGGCCCCTGGAACGTTACAGCCACCACACAGAGTACCATCGTAGCGGTGCAGAGTGCGGTGCTATTAAACTGCTCTGCCATGTCCCAACCTGCCAGCAACTACAGCTGGTTTTTCAATGGCACCAACGTGGCGAACGGAAGCCTGTATCAGATTTCGTCCATTCCGTTAAACTACAGCGGACAATACACCTGCATCGCTTACAATGGCATCACCCGTCTCAATGGCAGCGCTAGGGTGAACATCACCGTCATTGGTGAGTTTACGCACTGGTTCGTTCATTTACGAAAAAGACACCGTAAAACAATGTAATATGTCATTTTTAAAAAATATTAGAAGTTAAATAGGACAGTAATTGGTGCAGATATATAAGGATTGTTATTCACACCTAAGCACGCACAGCCCACAAACCAACCCCGCACTGATAACTGGACTCATTAATCACTTTAATATTGTCCTTTATGTGCAATATAATTCATTATGTGCAATAACTTACTATGTGCAATATTATTGACATTATATATATATATATATATTCATTCATCCATTATCTCCCGCTTCATCCTATATTAGGGTCGCGGGGCGGTTCCCCATGCCCATCCAGGGGAGAACGTTTCGGGCGCTGGGCAGATACACCCAGGACAGGACGCCAACCTATCGCTGGGCACACACTCACTCACACAGACACACTCTATATGGGGCAATTTTTAAGAATTCAATTGACTTGATCCATGTTTTTGGACTGTGGGAGGAAACCGG
Source organism: Corydoras sp. C115 (assembly GCA_019802505.1). Classification (NCBI taxonomy): domain Eukaryota; kingdom Metazoa; phylum Chordata; class Actinopteri; order Siluriformes; family Callichthyidae; genus Corydoras; species Corydoras sp. C115. Next base: position 817,130 of record JAFMOC010000206.1, read on the forward strand.
AGAAGCCGGAGGAAACCCACGCAGACACGGGGAGAACATGCAAACTCCACCCAGATGGGGATTCGAACCGGGAATCCCTAGCGCTGAGAGGAGAACGTGCCAACCACTAAGCCACCGTGCCGCCTTATATATATATATATATATATATATATATATATATATATATATATATAAAATTTTTTTCAACTTCTTATTCTTTATACTGTTTATACTGTTTGTTTATGAAGATTGCTGCTCAAAATTCCTTGCACATGTGCAATGACAACAAAAGGTATCTTATCCTATTCTTATGTTATACTTTAATCCTTCTCAGCACCGGTGACATCTGCTACAGTGGTATCTGTGACCAGCCCTGTCCTCGACCGGCCATATAATTTGACCTGTAATGCCACTGGGAATGCGACGGGTTATTGCTGGATAAAGAACAACCAGTTACTCACCTGTCAAAACAGAACACTCAACTGGGCCCAGCTTGCAATGGCTGATAATGGAACCTATGTTTGTGTGGCCAACAACTCTGTGAGCAACAGTACCAGTGCAGGCTACAATTTGCAAGTCAATTGTAAGTCACTGATGAAATTCAACTGCAGCCTAGATTATTAAAATGACGAGGGTTTATTGGACATGTAGCAGATCTGAATAGACTAAGCAAATCTATAGTGTATAATGTTTATTTTCACTTGACTGTAGAACTAGACAACAAAGACAATATGTAAAAATAATTGCCATCACATTTTCTTTTCAGACGGTCCCCAAAATGTCACTATGACCGGTCCGACCCTTGTGGCGGCGAATACTTCCGTGCGACTGAATTGCTCGGCCTTGTCTCAACCTCCGAGTAACTTCAGCTGGTACTTCAACGGCGTCAAGTTGGCAGATGGCTTCACCTATCTGAATCCATCCATCCAGTTAAACTGCAGCGGAGAATACACCTGCCTCGCTTACAACAACATCACTGGCCTCAACGCTACCGTCAAGAGAAATGTAACCGTCATTGGTGAGAATGAAGCCTCTCAGAATCAAAATTTATTGTTCACGCCGGTAATAACCCTACTGGCAGAGGCGAACGTGCTAACCACTAAGCCACCGTGCCGCCCTATAAATATATATATATAATTTTTTTAAACTTCTTATTCTTTTGTTTATACTGTTTGTTTATGAACCTAAGATTGCTGCTCAAATTTCCTTGCACATGTGCAATGACAATAACTTTTTCTTAGGTATAACTTAGGTATCTTATCTTATTCTTATGTTATACTTTAATCCTTCTCAGCACCGGTGACATCTGCTACAGTGGTATCTGTGACCAGCCCTATCCTCGGCCAGCCATATAATTTGACCTGTAACGCCACTGGGAATGCGACGGGTTATTGCTGGATAAAGAACAACCAGTTACTCTCCTGTCAAAACAGAACACTCAACTGGACCCAGCTTGCAATGGCTGATAATGGAACCTACGTTTGTGTGGCCAACAACTCCGTGAGCAACAGGACCAGTGCAGGCTACAATGTGCAAGTCAATTGTAAGTCACTGATGAAATTCAACTGCATCTGATATTATTAAAATGACGAGGGCTTATTGGACATGTAGCAGATCTGAATAGACTAAGCAAATCTATAGTGTATAATGTTTATTTTCACTTAAAAATAATTGACATCACTTTTTTTTCAGACGGTCCCCAAAATGTCACTATGACCGGTCCGACCCTTGTGGTGGCGAATACTTCCATGCGACTGAATTGCTCGGCCTTGTCTCAACCTCCGAGTAACTTCAGCTGGTACTTCAACGGCACCAAGTTGGCAGATGGCTTCACCTATCTGAATCCATCCATCCAGTTAAACTGCAGCGGAGAATACACCTGCCTCGCTTACAACAACATCACTGGCCTCAACGCTACCGTCAAGAGAAATGTAACCGTCGTTGGTGAGAATGAAGCCTCTCAGATTCAAAATTCATTGTTCACGCCGGTAGATGCCCTACTGGCAGAGGTGGCAGAGGTAGTGAAGTCCCTTACTTTAGTAAAATTACTAGAAAAATTGTACTTACATTAAAAACAAAAGTACTTGTATCAAAATCACATTTAATTACATTTTAACAGGGTATCTTTTTGTTTGATTTAAAGTCACATGGAACTTTAGTTGAATATTCCATCCATCCACTAGGGTCGCGGGGCGATTTGGGCAATTTGGAGAATTCAATTGAATTGAATTCAATTGACTTGAACCATGTTTTTGGACTGTGGGATGAAACCGGAGAACCGGGAGGAAACCCACGCAGACACGGGAAGAACATGGAAACTCCACCCAGATGGGGATTCGAACCGGGAATCCCTAGTGCTGAGAGGAGAACGTACTAACCACTAAGTGCCGCATATATATATATATATATATATATATATATATATATATATATATATATATATATATATATATATATATCGTGGTGGGGTTCCCCATGCCCATCCAGGGGAGAACGTCTTGAGCGATGGGCAGATAGACCCAGGACAGGGCGCCAATCCATCGCTGGACACACACTCACTCACACAGACACACTCTATATGGGGCAATTTTTGAGAATTCAATTGACTTGAGCCATGTTTTTGGACTGTGGGAGGAAACCGGAGAACCCGGAGGAAACCCACGCGTACACGGGGAGAACATGGAAACTGCACCCAGATTGGGATTCGAAGCAGGAATCCCTAGCGCTGAGAGGAGAACATGCCAACCACTAAGCCACCGTGCCACCCTAGTTTAATATGGTTCAATTTAAAGTTCAATCCAAAAAAAATTGTTAAATTGTCAGTGTACTGATTATGACGTTTGAACGATACAATACTGAACTCGTGTAAACATGTCCATACAAGTAAGGATTGAACGTCATCAGCCTGTCAGTATAATGCTGTCCAGCAGAGGGCGCCATTCAGAACGAAATCCCTCAAAAGACAATCAAGCTAATTAATATAAAATAGAATCGCGTTTAAAGTGTCGCTCGTTTAAAGCATAAACGTACACTGTAACAGCACATTTCGACAAGTTTGCACAACTCGTCAGAACCCCGATAAACAATTGTTTTTATACAGCTCACGTACCTTGTCCTGCCGCTTTTTCAAATACGTCTGCGATCAAGTGAGGTTTCTTCTGATTGGTCAACCAATCACAACATTACCAACGCCCACCACTTTAACATCCAATGGGATTCCGAGTTGAACGCGATAAACTCGACCTGGAAATAAAAGTCAAAATAAAGTCACGAACCTGTTTTTAAAAAGTAGTCAGTAAAAATAGTAGTATTAATTAATAATTAATTGACGGAAATACTCGAGTAAAGTAAATTTACTTCGTTTACATACCAGCTCTGCGGACTGGTAGTCACGTGATGATCTCTATTAACTCACCGCACCGAATCTGGACTCCACAGTGCATTGGGCATTTCTGCCTTTGGGCACTAGGTGGCAGCATTGGGTCGCCTGCCAGCTCTGCTTGAAAACCTTCATAAGTTTTTTTTTATTAACTATTTATTAAAAGTATTTAAAAAAAAACACAGCACACATTAAAAATATATATATTTAAAATAAGAAGATGCCCGGGTGGCACGGTGGCTTAGTGGTTGGCATGTTCTCCTCTCAGCGCTAGGGATTCCCGGGTTCGAATCCCAATCTGGGTGGAGTTTCCATGTTCTCCCCGTGTCCGCGTGGGTTTCCTCCGGGTTCTCCGCTTTCCTCCAACAGTCCAAAAACGTGTCACGGACAATTGAATTCTCCAAATTGCCCCATATAGAGTGTGTCTGTGTGAGTGAGTGTGTACCCAGCGATAGATTGCCCCCCTGTCCTGGGTGTATCTGCCCAGCGCCCGACCCTGCGCCCGACCCTGGATGGGCATGGGGAACCCCACCGTGACCCTAATAGAGGATAAATCGGAAGATAATTATCACCTACCTGACAAGATGGGGTTGCCACTTATTATTCATTCATTCATTCATTCATTCATTATCACCCGCTTTATCCTCTATTAGGGTCGCAGGGGGGTTCCCCATGCCCATCCAGGGGAGAACGTCTCGGGCGCTGGGCAGATACACCCAGGACAGGGTGCCAATCCATCGCTGGGCACACACTCACTCACTCAAACACACTCTATATGGGGCAATTTGGAGAAATCAGTTGACTTGATCCATGTTTTTGGGCTGTGGGAGGAAACCGGAGAACCCGGAGGAAACCCACACGGACACGGGGAGAACATGGAAACTCCACCCAGATGGGGATTCGAACCGGGAATCCCTAGCGCCGAGAGGAGAACGTGCCAACCACTAAGCCACCGTGCCGCCCCTGCCACTTATTATCAGAGCTATAAACCATTTTGCTAGATTTAGACCAGATTAATTTTGAAAAGCCATATTGGCTGCTGTTGTTTACAAGTGCGATGTGTTAATTGCCCCAGGGAAAGGAGTCGACTTGACATCTAAGAGTAATGATTCTTTTTTTAAAACCTGTTCTTGTGCAGCGATGATCCTGAATGCCACAGTGGTTCCTAATGCAGTGCCCGTAGCTGGCGGTTCCCTGGTGTTGAGTTGCCAAGCCATGGGAACGGTGAGCTCTGTGTCCTGGATCATGAATGGAACCCTCATCTCCAACTCCACCAATCTGATGCTATCCAATCTGAGCGACATAAATAACGGAACATATCAGTGCATTGCATTCAACGCTCTGAGCAACAGGACCAGCGCCCCCTACAACCTCACAGTTAACTGTAAGTACAAATGAATGCACATAGTTCAGGGGATGAGGCCATGGACACTTTATGGACAATAGAGGGACAAAGTGTACATGTAGCCTCATTGGGACATTAAAACAAATAATTAATTTTCGGGCTGTTCTCTGTTTTCTAGATGGTCCCCTGAACGTCACAGTGACCGGCCCGACTGTTATACAGGCGGGTGCGTCCCTGACGGTGACCTGCTCATCTGTGTCTCTACCACCCAGTAACTTCAGCTTGTACCTCAATGGCTCCAAGTTGGCAGACGGCCCCGTGTATCAAAATCCATCCGCTCAGCTGAACTACAGCGGAGAATACACCTGCCTCGCTTACAACAACATCACCGGCCTCAACGCTAGCGCCAAGCAGAATGTAACGGTTCTTGGTGAGAACACAGCCACTCAGAAGATTAAAAACTCATTAAAGATACCAACACGCTTGCCGTTTTATCAGTGTTGCATGCCAGGACAGAAGAAGGAGGAGAATTTTTATTAATAATCAACGTTAACATAAAGTTCATTCATTCATTCATTCATTATCTTCCGCTTTATCCTCTATTAGGGTCGCAGGGGGGTTCCCCGTGTCCATCTAGGGGAGAACGTCTCGGGCGCTTGGCAGATACACCCAGGACAGGGCGCCAATCTATCACTGGGCACACACTCACTCACACAGACACACTCTATGTGGGGCAATTTGGAGAACTCAAATGACATAATCCATGTTTTTGGACTGTGGGAGGAACCCGGAGAACCCGGAGGAAACCCACGCGGACACGGGGAGAATATGGAAACTCCACCCAGATTGGGATTCGAACTGGAAACCCCTAGTCATGTTAAAAATCCATCCATCCATTATCTTCCGCTTTATTCTATATTAGGGTCGCGGGGGGGTTCCCCATGTCCATCTAGGGGAGAACGTCTCGGGTGCTGGGCAGATACACCCAGGACAGGGCGCCAATCTATCGCTGGGCACACACTCACTCACACAGACACACTCTATATGGGGAATTTGGAGAACTCAAATGACATAATCCATGTTTTTGGACTGTGGGAGGAAACCAGAGAACCTGGAGGAAACCCATGCAGACACGGGGAGAACATGGAAACTCCACTCAGATGGGGATTCGAACCGGGAATCCCTAGTGCTGAGAGGAGAACGTGCTGACCACTAAGCCACCGTGCCGCCCTTAACATAAAGTTGTATGTATAGTTGCAATCTTACACCCAACGTTCTTCATGCTGCTTCTGTAATTGTTAGTTACTTAAGTAATTGGTAAAGGCTAACACTCTTAACAGATTTTGGAAAATTATTCTCATTATTCTAATCGTGTTCTTTCGCAGCACTGATTTCCAACGTCGTGGTGGTGCCGAGTGCCGTGCCCGTGGCCGGCAGTCAACTGACTTTGTCTTGTCAAGTCACGGGGTCTGTGAGTTCCGTTACCTGGATAAAGGATGGTGCCACCATCTCCACCAACTCCAATTACACAATTCCCAGTCTCGCCAACTCTGATAATGGGGGATACCAATGCCAGGCGGTCAATGACCTGAGCAGCATGACCAGCGCCATCTACGCTCTCTCAGCTAACTGTAAGTCAATACAAAAACAATTATTAATTACTGGACTGGAAAACGAGAAAGACATATATTCTTATGCACCAAAATACAGGACCCATCATGTTTTAAACCCTAATAGTATGTGTGTGTGGGTGAAAAACCAAATTTCAGTGTTTAAAAGAATCATTTGGTTGCCCCTTCCCTTGTATTCCAGACGGTCCCATGTCCACGTCCATCAGCGGCCCAACCAGCGCCAATCAGAGCTCCACCGTGACGCTGACCTGCTCTGCCGTCTGTCAACCGTCTTGTACCTACACCTGGTACCTGCAGAATACCCAGGTCGCCGTAGGCTCCGTGCTTCAGATCGGATCCCTGTCCTTGAACAACAACGGACTGTACAAATGCGTCGCTCTAAATAGTGTCACGGGTCTCACCCAGCCCGTTACCTGGACCATCGCGGTGATCCCAGGTAGACCTTTCTAATTGAGCTGATTTATTTTTATTGGCAGTTGTTTTAGGTTTGGGCGGCACGGTGGCTTAGTGGTTGGCACGTTCTCCTCTCAGCGCTAGGGATTCCAGGTTCGAATCCCCATCTGGCTGGAGTTTCCATGTTCTCGCCGTGTCCGCGTGGGTTTCCTCCGGGTTCTCCGGTTTCCTCCCACCGTCCAAAAACATGGATCAAGTCAATTGAGTTCTCCAAACTGGCCCATATAGAGTGTGTATGTGTTTGTGTGCCCAGCGATAGATTGGCGCCCTGTCCTGGGTGTATCTGCCCAGCGCCCGAAACGTTCTCCCCTGGATGGGCATGGGGAACCCCTCCTGCGACCCCGATATAGTATGAAGCGGAAGATGTTGGATGTTTTAGGATTGCTTTAAGAGAAACTCTGCATACTTCCATCCATCATCTTCCGCTTCATCCTATATTAGGGTCGCAAGGGGGTTCCCCATGCCCATCCATGGGAGAACGTCTCGGGCGCTGGGCAGATACACCCAGGACAGGACGCCAACCCATCGCTGGGCACACACAGACACACTATATATGGAGCAATTTGGAGATTCAATCGACTCGATCCATGTTTTTGGACTGTGGGAGTAAACCGGAGAACCATGAAGAAACCCACGTGGACATGGGGAGGACATGGAGAACATGGAAACTCCACCCAGATGGGGATTCGAACCGGGAATCCCTAGCGCTGAGAGGCGAACGTGGCGCCCACTCTGCATACTTGTTCTGAACGTGTCCCATTCTCATGCAATGTCATGTTTCTGTCTTCAGTGGGCGTATCTTCAGTCATACTGACCCCCAGTTCGCCGGCCACTGTCATCAACAACAACGTCTACCTCACCTGCAGAGCTAACGGCAGCTACACCAGCTCCACTTGGCTGAAAAATGGGCAGCTGTTCTACGGGACCGCCACGGCCTCTTTGAACTTGACGGCTCTGGCGTTTGAGCCTCTGCAGTTCGCCGATCAGGGCATCTATCAGTGTCTCATCACGTGTACGAACGGGATGCAAAACTACAGCCGTCCATATAACATGAGGGTTAACTGTAAGTACACATCTCACATTC